>JAHKKF010535414.1:13955-44298 GCA_019740295.1 Labeo calbasu | reverse complement strand
GAGTCAAAAGTATCAATTATTATATTTATGGTTTAGTGGTTTATTGGCTGGTTTAATATCAATTATAATATTAAACTATAAGAAGGGCTGATTAAAAATGCTAATTCATTCTCTACCAGTAGGTGGCAGATATATGGTGGATATTTTCACAAATATAATATTTATTTTATATATTGAATATATATTATAAAATATATTTCCCCGGTAATGGCAGTACACAAAGCAGCACAGCACCTCACTTTGAAACGTGCAGCGCTCAGACCCCCTGAAAAGGACCAAGTGTGAAAACACCCTTATGCACTGAAAATGTCAGAAACTCTCAGGCCCTGTTTACACTAGTGCGTTTTGGTTTTAAAACGGCTTTTAAAATGAAAACGAGCCTCGTCTACACTAGCGTTTTCACTGCATTTCAGAAACGATCTCCGTCTACACTACACAACCGAAAACGCATGTCACATGACCATTCATGCAGGTACAACCATAGATATGTATAGGCAGATTCCCTAGCTATTATTTAGATTGAGGACACGTCTACGTGCTTGGAGCGCCATCGTTTTCAGAAGTCTCTGTTTTGGTCCGTTTACACTGAAACGCAGCCTTGGAGTTTTCATATTAAAACGGGGTCTGCAGCGTTTTCAGAAGTCTCCATTTTTGAGGGTTGAAAACGCCGGAGTAGTGTAAACGGACATGCACTAATGTAAACTCAGCCTCAGTAGTGGTATCTGGCTTGTGTTCCAACTTGAATCAGTTTAAAAGTTAATCTTCTGATTGTACTGTGCATAATAAATGTGTGTTTATAAATTACACAGACGGGGAGCATAATAAGGACATAGCTGATCTCATGGTGTCATTGCGTGCTATCGCAAACTTTATATATCGCACTTGTGATTATGAGCTCAACAGTTCAAGCGGTTGACTTCACATTGCTTTCATATGCAATTTTTACCTTGCCACATTCCTATTTACGATCATTCTGGTAGCATGTGAAGGCAACCTCAGTGAAAACAGGCAGAGATAATGGTAGCTTTAGCAACATTAGCCTCACAGAGTGCCAACAAGCTCTTTCAAAGGCAATTTGGAAAACAAAGGCGTGATACTTACTTTGTCTGGAGCTGACGTTCGCCCACAAAGCGTTGGTATTGATTCCTAAATGTATAAGGGGACTATTTTTCTGGGACATTTCCTTCGAAAATGAAATTTAACAACAGTGTCGTCAGTGGCTCAGGTGGAGGGAGTCTGTGGTGACTCCTATGTTCGTTCACTTGTAATGCCTCTTTGGCACTAACATTGTATATCCAGCAACTACAACAAGAAAACAGTAATGGCGGACTGCTGCTTCTCACTTTAGGGCTGTGTTTATGCTAATAGAGCAGAGATTGTCACAAATGGGTGGGATTTCTCCCTACGATGGAGAAATCTGGGATCGCATGTTCTGAGGGATGTTCTGTTTATGATTTATTGAGATTATAAAAAAAAAATGAGTGGGTGGATTTTTACCATTGTAGGCTGGTTGTTTTCACACACTGCGGCCACACAACTGTGTTCAAACACAGTTCAAGTGATTTTTACATAATAGGTCCTCTTTAAAACTACTAGAGATGCATGAAATGGAAATCTATTTTCTACATGCATGTTATAGATCTAATTGTGAACAGTTAATTTGTGGAAATGTTCTTTTTTATGTTTTGACCTGGTAATGTTTTATTAAAAACAAGTACATTTTATTATTTATAACTGGATTTTTTAATGAAACAACAGACTTCTCTCTGACCTTGCCTGTGAATCGCATTCTGTGAATCCTGAACAATAAATATGATGTAAGATTACAAATAATTGCTTCTATAAGACTAAACAGTTTTGTCTTAAAATTAAAATGAACCGTAAAGTTAAAAATCTAAGTAAGTTTTTATTCACTCTCTGCAAACTTCACCAAATATGACACAAATTTAGTTTCAGCTGTAAAGCAGCTCTACTGAAGACTAGTGTCATTATTCAGATCAGTTCAGTGAAGTTCATCGGTATCAGTAGTTGTTGTTGGTGTTCACCATGAACGCTCTCCTCTCCTTAGTCATGGCCGACTGTCCGCACACCATCGGCGTGGAGTTCGGCACCAGGATCATCGAAGTGAGCGGTCAGAAGATCAAGCTGCAGATCTGGGACACGGCGGGTCAGGAGCGCTTCAGAGCCGTCACACGCAGCTACTACAGAGGAGCGGCGGGAGCGCTGATGGTCTACGACATCACCAGGTAGGTCAGCTGAGTAACGTGGCTCTCATGCTGCTGTTGATTCTAGCGATGGAAACAAATGCTCTGTCTGTGTGTCGTACAGGAGAAGCACATACAACCACCTCAGCAGCTGGTTGACTGATGCCAGGAACCTCACCAACCCCAATACAGTGAGTATGAGCAAAGTCTGGACTGGCAGGGGTATGTACGTTGGTTTAAGGTATGTAACTAGGGCTGTCACGATTCCTTGAATCAGTTCGAGTACTCAGTTTTAAAAAAACTCGACTGCAATTTGCCTGTGTTGAGTAACTGGCAAAATACCGGAAGTGTCGCATTTCCACGGATGAGAATCCATGAAATTTAATGTTATACCATTTTCCAAGGCTGCATGATGTAATAAACCATTAAAACATTCTAAGCATAATGCTATTGTGAAATTACAAACACTACGAATCAGTTAAATTAGTATATGCAGTGCAGATTTAGTATGTGCATTTTAATTATTTGCATGCATGTAGATCGCATGCATCTCAGAGCGGCTCCATTCACAGTAAATGCTGGTCCACACAAACTGTTGTCATTTACATGTGTAGAGTGTCTCAAATGAGTGTGGATTTACTATAACGTTCATCTGGGAACGCAGTGTGTGTGCCATTTAAACAGATTTGTAAGGTAAATCATTTATAAACCTACGTGAACACAGCAGAAAACATCAAAATCTTTCTAAACATGCTAACAACTGTTATTCGCGATTTAAAAATAAAACCCCCGGTTTATACGTTCTGATGTCCACATAATGAATAAATTACAGTGGCTGTAGCGTTTTTTCATAAAGAAATGGACAAATATTAAAAATTAAGTGGACATTTTAATTAAATGTTGTTTAGTCAGTATCAAACAAGAATTAGATCAAGCAGTAAAGTGTAAAAACAATCGTCAGGCTGTTGGCGCCCTCTGCAGTCATTTGTTATAATGTGTGTACATGAGCTCTATTATTTATAATACACTATGTATTTTAACAGTTTTGTTCAATAAAACCATATGATTTCTTGCTTTTGATACTTTATTTGAACTAATTAGTATTGTTTCATTGCTATTATATTTGCATTTTAAGTCATTTTAAAGGCTATTGTTTGCTTAGGTCTATTTTTATTACCTCAAATTAATTATAATTATCCGATTACTCGATTAGTCGTCAGAATAATTGACAGATTACTTGATTACCAAAATAATCATTAATGACAGCCCTAGTAGTAAAATGTCAGGCCGTCGCAAGTGTCCGTCAAGTTTTTTTGTTTGTTTCTTTTTTTTTTTTTTTTTTCTTTTTTTTTTTTCTAGATTCTGTTTTTTCCTTTTTTTTTTCTGGACTCTTTTTTTTATGGTTAAATTACATGTTATTATTAAATTTTTATGTGTATATATATATATATATATATATATATTTGGTAACTGTTTTAATATTACCAAATTCTATTTAAGCATGTCTAATTATTTAAATGCATAAAAACAACTTAATTTATTAAAGTTTATTTTTACAATATTTTTACAATATTGAAAATTTTCTGGTTATCAAATGAAGGCATAAAATATTCATTGAATTTATCTTTTAATTAAAAATGAAATTTAAACAAACTTTATTTTTTGGCAAACAGAGCTTTAAAATTAAAACATGAAAAAAATTATTGTGTGATTATTCCTTAATAAAGTTTGAACAATTTTAGTAATAATAATAGTAGTAGTAGTAGTAGTAGTAGTAATAGTAGTAGTAGTAGTAGTAGTATTACATACATTCTACTAAACAATAGTAATATATGTCTTAAGTTAAACCGAACTTTTATTTTGACGAGTTGCCGTGAATACCTTTACATTTCTGTGTATATGATATGACCATAGTTTCTCTGAAAAGAAACAGTAAAATGCTTATGAAGGAACTAGTGAGCAGTTCTGGAAATATTCATGTGTTTATATTCTCATTTGGCGAGACGGCAGACACTGATATCACTGCGAGCGTCACTCACAGTGTGTGTAGTAAACAAACTGTGCATCTGCGCTATTCACACACACAGAGACACGCAGAACATGAATGATTCATACATAAATAGTCATTTTAGCTCAATAGCTCAATATTTAGAGATACTAGTCCGCATCGTGATTTGAAGTGTAATGACCTACTTTTGATTAATTCATCCAAACTTTGACAAATTCTTTGACATTCCACGTTATACCGTAAATTACGTTTTTATGACTGGATTCCGTGATTCTGTCCACTTTTTCAGCATTGCAGAAATCATAGGGCCCCACAGTTTGCCCAGTTCAGCGTGTTGAATTGATGTCGGGCTGTGAGAGTGAGAACTCTGATTGGATATTCAGTCAGTACACAAGAATTAAAGAATTACCCGAGCATTTCAATACACAAATATTTTCTTAATAACATGAGCTTCTTAAAACTAAGTTATCTACATAACTGATGTTCAAAATGGTAAGCAAGCGCTGCTTTGTTTACGTGTCGTATATCTGCGCGTATCTCGTATATCCTTGTTTCAGCTTCTCCTTTCGAATGATGAATATAGACTATTTATACCTCCTTATACATCAATTCCTCACATGCAAGTTTGCAGTTTTTTTGGTCCAGACGCAGCTGACAACACCATTGGCTTTTGTCAACGCTAGGTTTTTTAAGTTGTTTTGGTGTCCTGGGCTTAACAGGCAATGTACTGATAGAATGGCAACTACCTAGAAACCACTGAAATCACAAAAACACCTACCTAGCAACACTCTAGCAACCATATTTGCATGAATAAGTCATATCTCAGCACTGTAGCATAGTAGTAACATAGGGATGAGCTCTGTAGACTTGCTGATAACATTAGAACTACCTAGCAACATCTTACCAAACTGCTGTGATCTGGTTCTGGCGACTGGCTTGTGGTTAGGTTAGCACTCAGAGTTTGTTGGTTGGGTGCAGGTGTAATTGACAGGTTAAGGGTGGGGTTTATGGTTGGTTCTGTTGGTTTTGCTCAGAGAGGTTTCTCTGTTATGTTTGTGCAGGTGATCATACTCATAGGAAACAAAGCGGATCTGGAAGCGCAGCGAGACGTGACGTATGAGGAAGCTAAGCAGTTCGCTGAAGAGAACGGTGAGTGAAGCGTTTGTCTGTCACATTATAGATTACATGACACTGTTCTGATCCCATGTGTGTTTGTGTTTACAGGTCTGCTGTTCCTAGAGGCCAGTGCTAAAACGTGAGTTATTTCCAGCAGCTCCATCCTTACGGACGTGATGTTATATAACATGGCGTTATATGAAACAGATCATCAGATAATGTGCCCATTAACAAAACCAGACATCAGAAACATCCGTCTGTACACGTGTATTTATGAGGAAAACCCATTGTTACAAGCAGGACAGTTCTGAAAGCAGCACTTATCTGAATATATAATACTTTAAAAAAGAGATGAACGTTTGCGAGAAAGCCAGCATTATCATATGCTGTTTAACATTATTATTATTAATATTCAGAGAATAACTAATGTTACAGTTGAGGTCAAAAGTTTACATACAACTTGCAGAATCTACAAAATGTTAATTATTTTACCAAAATAAGAGGGTTCTTAGAAAATGCATGTTATTTTTTTATTTAGTACTGAGACTGAAATGATGATATTTTGGCAACACTTTTTTTTTAAGGACCAATTCTCACTATTAACTAGCATTCATATTACTAGCATATTGGTTGTTTATTAGTATTTATAAAGCACATGTTTATCCTGCATGAACATATTTTAGATCCTTAATCCTATGTCATACCTAAACTTAACAACTACCTTACTAACTATTAATAAACAGCAAGTTAGCAGTTTATTGAGGTAGACGTCGTAGTTAATAGTTAATAAATAATGAGAATTGGTTCTTAAAATGAAGTGTGACCGATATTTCACATAAAAGACGTTTACATATAGTCCACAGGAGAAAGTAATAGTTGAATTTATAAAAATGACTTCAAAAATTTACATACTCTTCTTAATTAATTTTTAATACTGTGTTGTTACCTGAATGATCCACAGCTGTGTTTTGTTTTGTTTTTGTTTAGTGATAGTTGTTCATGAGTTTGTCCTGAACAGTTAAACTGCCCGCTGTTATTCAGAAAAATCCTTCAGGTCTCACAAATTCTTTGTTTTTTCAGCATTTTGTGTATTTGAACCCTTTTTAACATTGACTGTATGATTTTGAGAGCCATCTTTTCACACTGAGCACAACTGAGGGCAACTAAACTGAAAACTTTTAGAATTTGAAGATCAGGGTAAATTTAACTTATTTAGTCATACACTAAATGAAAAAATGTAAGAAAATGCACACATCTCCATTCTATTCAAAAGTTTTCACCCCCGGTGCATATTTTTTCAGTGAGCGTTTGAACTTTCTGTAATAGTTGCGTATGAGTCCCTCAGTTGTCCTCAGTGTGAAAAGTGTGGATCTCAAAATCATAGTCATTGTTGGAAAGGGTTTAAATACAAAAAAATGCTGAAAAACCAAAGAATTTGTGGGACCTGAAGGATTTTTCTAAAGAACAGCAGGCAGTTTAACTGTTCAGGACAAACAAGAGCCTCACAAACAACTATCACTAAAAAACACAGCTGTGGATCATTCAGGTAACAATACAGTATTAAGAATCAAGTGTATGTAAACTTTTGAACTTTTTTTCATTTCTATAAATTCATCTACTGTTCTCTTGTGGACTGTATGTAAACGCCTTTTATATCTTATTCAGGTCAGTACTAAATAAAAAATAACATGCATTTTGTATGATCTCTCTTACTTTGGTAAAATAATTAACATTTTGTAGATTCTGCATAGTGTATGTAAACTTTTGACCTCGACTGTATGTTCCTAGCATGTTTTAGCACATTTAGCACACACTGATTATGTTAATAGCATGATTATAATGTTGTCACAAATTGCTTACATGGTCCTAGCATGTTTTAGTTTGTTGCTGGTGTGTTTTTTATTGGTGACTTGCTTATTGTTTATGAAACTCATATAATGTCACTTTGTAGAATAGTTATGTTTTCTCATGAGATCAGGTTGGGTTTTCCCAAGCCATCAGCAAGTTTGTCTTGATCTTTTTTTCGAGATAGTTATAGATGATAACGGTGTGTTTGTGATCCCAGAGGTGAGAATGTGGAGGACGCTTTTCTGGAAGCAGCCAAGAAGATCTACCAGAACATTCAGGACGGCAGTTTGGATCTGAACGCTGCCGAGTCTGGCGTGCAGCACAAACCGTCAGCGCCGCAGGGCGGCCGGCTCACCAGCGAACCACAGCCGCAGAGGGAAGGGTGTGGCTGTTAATGACCTTCATCCTCCAAACCCGCCCACCACAACCATCCTCCTCCTCCTTCATCACACGCGCTTGCGGCCTCGGCCCGTCCCAGAGAGCCGCGGGAGCCGCAGAGGGGAGGATCACGGCTACATGCGCTCATTTCCTCCTCCTGTCTCTCTCTTCATCTGTCCATCCTCACTCTCTCTGGTCGGTGTGTTCTTACGTTCCCATCCTCATCATCCTCTGACTGCACTAACCGCTGCTCATCACGTCACACACATCAGTTCAGCCTCTTTTTTATTGATTGATTTTATAGCTCAACAATGTGACGTCACAGAAGTGAGACCTGCGCAGCAGGAAGTGGCTGAACGTGACGTGGATTTATAATCCAACGTGCTGCTGCTGCATGGGTTGCATTCAGATCGTTTTAATGTGGTTGTGACGCATTAAGAGTGGTCAGTCACCAACAGGACGCCCTTTTGACACTCCTGCAGCTAAAAAGCTTAGGTCGAGGGTGCAAAATAATGCATCGCGTTTTTATACGCACCTGTGCTCAGAATAACGCTCTGCGTTTTTTATGCATCTGTAAACGCGCAGTGGTCGTATTGATTCCACTGATCCCAGATTAGAACCCTAATGAAACGTCTCGATCTCGCAATCACGTGCATGTTCACATGCGAGCGCATGAGTCGGTTTGGGTCGGACAGCTTTATGAATCAAAGACACTTTACGGAAAGATTGATTCTTTCATCGCCCCCGTCTCCTCTTCTGCTGCATCATATCAATATACATTCATCTGTCCTCACCACCATTATTTTATGTTGCCTTATCGTTATCATTCATGTTAATATTATTACTATCACCGTTTAATCTCAGCTAGCTCAACATGCAGTTCGGACTTGAGTTAAATAAACAAACGGTTTTACAACACTGCTACTGTTTTTGTATAGATCTATGAAATGTGACGGAAACGGCTCCAGTTGTGTAGGCTGTACAGTAAACATCAGTGCATCGGCTTGTATATTAACAGCACCACCGCAACTTCCTCCGAAGCAGCATCTGTGTCTTAATTCAGTGTATGTACCATATGAAATCGGATCTGATTCAGCTGCTGTATATAAGGCTGTATCTGTTGGTGATGTAACATAAAGAGCACTGACTCCTCACTCAAGAGTGTACATCACAAACTCTCACACATCCAGGTGAAGAGACGCTAGGCAAATTCTCCTACAGAAAGTCTTACAGATCTTGACCGATCAAAGGCAGAAATCTGCGATCTGATTGATCTCTTCTCGCTGTTCACGAGCAAAAACAGTACATATGTATAAACTTTGAAGGAGCTGTGCTAACGTTTGAAAATCTGTTCTTGTGTGTATATGATTTTAAAATGTTGACATTTTGATTTTAATGATGACAATAAAAATGCTCTAGACAGAAAGCGTTTCTGCTTCCATCTGAATCGATGTTTAAAATGAAGATGATCATGCTGACAGAAACAAACACTACGTTGTTCAAGTAGCAAAATTGCTTTGTATTTTATGCAACAAAAATTGCACCAAGGTTACAGGAAGAATCAACTGAAAATAAGTGACGTGTATTTACAAAGACGAGCAATTAGTCTACAAAAGGGTGAGGCTTGAATACAAATTAAAAAGTAGTGGCATGATTTTAAGAGAAAAAAAAAAAAACGTGAAACGTCAACACTGGTAGTACCACGTTGAATTAAAGGCAGCTTGTGGTTGGCCTCCTCCTCAGGCGTCGCAGTCAGATGGCAAAGTGTTGGAAAAGACAAACTAATACTGAAAACAACTGCATTATTTCAATTACACAAGCAAAACAAACAGGAAAGTTTTAGTAAGATAGTCATCGACTCGACTCCCACATCCTCAACGAGAATCATGTGGCTTGTGGTCATTGGAAAAAGCTGCTCCGATCACGTCCGTAATACCGGAGCACTTCAGTCAGTGGTGTGTGGAAAACCTTTGAAATGACATCAAGTGGTAACTGAAGGACATTACAACAAACATCTATACATATACTGCTTCTTAAGCACTGATTCTCACTTCCAAGTCTTTCTCCTTGAGACAGTAGTGTTTGATTCGCTGACCAATGATTCATGTTCAGCTAAGTCTCTTTAAGGCAACTCTGTAGTTTCGTAAAGGCATGTATGTAGTGATTGTGCTGACGGAACACTTGTTCAAAACCCTCGACGGGCCTGGAAAGGGGGGAAAACCGATCCCATTGGTGAAATGTCAATCGTGGCACAGTGCTGCAATCATACAATACTTGATCAGTCGGTTCGAAAATGAAGTTCCTCATATCACAGGGACCGTTCACATCTCGCAACAAAGCCCTTTCTTGACCAACCACACAAAGAAAACTAAGCTGGACACATCAACAAGCAGTCTTTATCAATACTATGATCATGAATAATCCAAAATATATTTTGATCCCTTAAAAAGGTTGGAAAGAAAGTGTGAGGCACATGAGGTGTTTTTCTGTCAGTCATCTGCAACGCCAAGATAATGCTGTCTTTAACAAATACTTTGAGAAAATGCAGAAAAGAAAGACAAGGAATTACAGAGATAAAAATCAAGTCACTAAGGCTTGGACCTGGGCTACCTTAAAATCACCAAACAGACTCTGGAGGAACATCGCAGGTTCCCCTGCATTTGTGCACAGTAATAAGACACTGAATCGTTCGTAAATGTTCCTCTATTTGGCATGAGAAAAGCTGAGGTGGGTTCAATGGAAATGTACGTCACGCCACAGCCAACCCAGAAAGGCCCCAGACACGTAGATATCAGTTCCGTCCGTGCTCTTCTCCGCTACCTCTGAACAATGTCACTGATCTCCTTGACGGAGGAAAGCAGCTTTGAAAAGTCTTGTGGTGTGTTGGCTCCCCCAGTGGCGGCGGGGCAGATCTGCAGCTCACGCAGGCTGCTCTCCAACTTATTGATGGCTTCGCGGAAAGCGAACTTGTTGCGCATCTGCTGGATGGACTCGACGAAGCTCGCGCAATACTTGGACAGATTCTTGCCGGCTTCCAACACCGCACTGTGGCTGCCCGTCTGCTCTGAAATGCGGCCAATGGCGGCTCGCAGGAGCTCTGTGCTCTCCAAAACCATTTCGCGCGTGATGCAAGAGTTGGAGAGTCGCTCCGACGGCTGCCGCGTTTTCCTTAGCGAGCGGCGAGTCGTCATGAGGGGAATAAAGTTGGACCCTGGGTCGCCAACAGCCGATCCAGTTCCCATCCCTGGTAGCTGACTGCTTGGCGATGTAGAAGAGGTCTTTGGGGGCTGCACTTTTGAGGTGTTTTTTGGCAATTTTTTGGCACTTTCTTGCGAAAGGTTTGTGCCCCTGCCTTGTTCTGCGGATCCAGGACTTGGAGGGTTTTGTTCAGAGTTGCCTTTGACTTTGGTATCTGAAGAAACATCAAAAGTGGGACTCCTCGAAGTCTTTCCAGATTTGGCGCTCGAGACAGGAGGTGGAGGAGGAGCTGGTTTAGGTTTTGCAAACTTCCCCTTGTCTCTGTCTCTTTGTCCAGGGACTTCAGAAGAGTTCTTGAGCCTACGTGGTCTGCATTCATCCCCAGCTGCTCCCAGAGGTGGAAGCACATTGGGCTTGAATAGCTCCGCTTGCAAGGCACTTGTTTTGGAGCTTTCCGTCTGCGGCCGACGGCTGAGCTTAGGCGTCAGAGTCAAAGGACTTGATCCAGGACTAGACTCTGAGTCCTTAAACACTTCGTCAGGCGCATCCTCGGTTTTCTTGGGAAGGCGCGGTGGCGGAGTAAGGGTGCCACCACGTGGCATGCAATCTGCTTTCTTGCGTGGCAGAGCTGGCTTGCCTCCAAAGGTGCCTGAGTCAAAGTGAGACGACTGGATGTCACGCGGCAGAGTGACCGACTTCCACTCGGTGCGCTCGGACCCTGGGGGCATGCTAGAGGCGGAAGAAGACCTTAAGAAGCGCTTGGAGTTTGACATTGGGTCTTCCTCTGCAGGTGGAGTCGTGGCAAGCTTCCCTCCACCACCCGATGTTGTGGCCGTGCCCTTTTTCCGTGAATGAGATGGGAAGAGCTGACCAGGATACACTGGTGCTCCATTGGTGACTCCAACAGCTGTGCTACTGTTGGAGCCGACCAGTTTGGAAGGGTCAATGCCGTGCAAGGCGTCATTGGTGGAAGCCCCGTTGTTGAAATCATCTCTGCAGTCGGGACCCAGCCCTCTACGATCCAGGTGGCCATCCATCTTACCGAACGAGCTGCTGCGTTTTGGGGGTGCAGGGGCTGTTCTCTTCTTTTTCTTGATTAAACTGAAAGGATTCATTCTGAATTTATCTTTATCTTTAGCTAGGAGGCGATCATCTTCGTTCAAGTTGCTATCAAGGACAGGCCTCGGGAGCATCGGAGGCCCGGCCACCTCAGCCTCTGCTGCGTCTGAAAAGGGTATAACTTTATCAGTTCAATCGCCCACTCTGCAGAAAGCAACTCAGAATTGAGTGTGAATATTTGGAGAGCACAGCTTACCTGGACTGTCCCCATCCCTACTGTCCATATGTCTTCGTAGTGTCCTCGTCTTAGTGGGAAGTTCTGGTGCCTGCTGTATTGGACCCAGTGTCAGCTTCTTACCTTTTTTCCCCAACTCTTTTTCCACCTCTGCAACCAATGAAGATTGAGGATGAGCCACAAGAAAAGAACACACAAATCTCTCTAAACCTCCTAGTAGAGCTCTGCATTTCAGCCCGAGCCCAACAGGCCCCAAACTTTACACTTTACACCTTTAGGGCCGGACCTCGGACCAATTTTCACATCATAGCTCAGACGCGGACCGGGCATCGGGTCTGTTTTAGCCTTCCCCTTATTTTTATATTTTAGACATCCACCAATTATGGTGATAAAACAAAATGCCGCGCTGATGAAGATGAAGTTGACGATCCTGACTCGCCATCTTTTCACTGGACGTGCCGTGTCTTTATGGGTTACATAATGAAAGAGTTTTCGTTTTAAAGTAGTAATTTAAAGCTTTCTATAGATATATTTATCATGTCTGTGAGGCAAGTATTCAATGAGTTGCGGTTCACCATTGTGAAGTGCTCCTGTTCAAGACAGAGACGGCAAAAAGCGCATCCTGTTTGATTTCTTTACTTTATAAAAGCACAACATTTTGTTGATATTGTGAGTGCACACAACTAAAAATTAGACCCTTTACAGCTCCGAATGATCTATTACTCAACTTTATGAACAAAAATGACAGCGTATTTTAAGTTCTTTGCAAGTGATTGCGCTGGCGCCTCCATGTCTCGCAAAGCACGCTTTAGCTTCCACTCTTCACACAAACAATTGGTTATGCGTCTAACAGCGCACATTTATCTAGATTAAACGTTTAAACTAATGTGATATGCTTGAAGTGTTTTATATCTATAGATCAAACATAGGCTATGATCAACTCACTGTCTGCCGCTTGGTCGTTACTTTAAAAAACAAAAACTTACATTTAACAAACAAAAAATGCTCCAAATGTTTTTCTAATTTAACTTAATAATAAAACTGAATGAAATACAATCACTTTGCCATGGACCTTTTTCACAATACTGTTATGATGCGTTTTAGTGGTCATCAGCATTGTAAATCCTCTAAAGTTTTTTTATATTTAGATTTTTTTTTTAAATGTATTTGCATTTATATTATATAATACTTTGTGTTACATTAACTTTTACATCTAATTACAAAAAAAACTATTAATGCTAGTGCGCGGGTGTTTCTAATGCAGCGTCTTTGGGAGGGATGGTAAATTTATATAAAAATACATATGTGGTACTCTCCCATTCACTGCTCTCGAAGTTAACCCAACTATGACGACTTCCGCTGCTGAGAAACCCGGAAATATGAAAAAGGTAAATTTCATACAAAACTGAACTATTTTAATAGCTAAAACAGGAATATAAGCTGTTTTGGGGGAAGGGGAAAAAAGAAGGGCTCGAGTTGGACTCGGGCTGAGAATTCTGATGAGCTGTCGCACAAGGGCTGGGAGAAGCCCTGAGCGTCTCAGGCCTATATTTAAAGCCTGCGCAGGGCTCTAAGACAAATGCTTACCGTCAGAGATACTGGACTCCTGAAACATTGTCTCAAACGCCTGGTGGGTTTCAGCAAAAGAAGGTCGCTCTGCAGGGTTCCATCTCCAACCTAAAAACAGAAAGACCAAAGTCAGTCCAAAGGGCAACTCAAGACCTCTAGTAATTGCTTAATTGCAATCCCTTTTATTCAAATACTTTAGCTTATCTACTTTTAGGTCCTTGGATTTTCTTATGTGATCCCACAAGCTACTTACAGGCCCTCATGAGCTCATAGACTTTCTCTGGGCATCCCTCGGGTCTGTCCATGCGGTAATCTTTCTCTAGTAGCTCATACACTTGGGACAAGTCAATTCCAGGATATGGAGACATCCCGTAGGTGGCAATTTCCCAAAGCAAGACACCAAACGCTAAAGAGTTCAAGCAAGAATGTAATTTTTACACATAAGGCAGTACGGATACATCTTAATCTGGAAAGTGAATTTAGCACCAACAGCATCCCACTGTGTGCAGGGAGTATTGCATTGATTTTCGCTTACCCCACACGTCTGACTTGATGGAGAATTTATTATAGGCCAGACTCTCAGGGGCAGTCCATTTAATGGGAAACTTGGCTCCTACATGGGCTATGTAAGTTTCTTCCGTCATCAGGCGACTCAGTCCAAAATCTGCCACTTTAACCAAGTGGTTTTCCCCAACTAAGCAGTTACGGGCAGCCAGATCCCTGAAACAAGAACCAGATCGTAACTGCAAAAGTGTCACTTCCTACAATTACTAATACTATGTTGTCCCTTATCCTCGTCCTGTAATGTTTAGTCATTTTTTTAGTTCACAGAATGGACTAGAATGTAACAATATATACAATGCAAGAAAAACATTTTGTAAACTACCTGTGAAGGACCTGACACATTGTGATGGTGCTCTGCATGTTTCTGCAATTGTCTTTTTTCATGTCTATTTAAGAAATTGTGTTCATTTATCTTGTGTGCTTGGTTTAGAGAGTGACATCACTGCTTTTATCACTGACAGTTTAATTACTGTTTGTCAAAGTGCTATAAAACTTGTTCTAACAAGTGTGAAATCCCTTTTGTCTGATAAAGCATCAAAGAGGAAAAAAGGCTCAAGGCAGAAACTCAAGCTATGCACATCAAGCTACTGTAAAAAGGACAATGACTATTTAATAACAACTGACTGGATTTACAAGCATGCATGTAGGTGTCACATATATAGTGGTCAACATTTGAAGTGGATTAAAACCTTTCATTAAATTTGTCCTAAAACCAAAAAGAATACCTGTACTTGTCTTAGAACAACTTTTTTTTGATCCACTTCAAATGTTGACTACTGTACACTGCAGAAGTTCTGGCTCACCTGTGGATAAAGTTCTTCTTCTCCAGGTACTCCATGGCAGAGGAGATCTGTGTGGCCATGTAGAGCAGCACCACAGCATTGACCTCCTCGTGATCACATTCACGCAGGTAATCCAGCAGGTTTCCATGGGTCATGAACTCTGTGATAATATAAAACGGAGGTTCCCGAGTGCAGACGCCTGACATAAGAGAAAAACGCAATACATCAGGAGGTTTCAAATGATAAGCAGCATCTTCAGGATCATCACGTCTCTTTGTGAAGGAAGCCTCATTTAGAAACACATTCCTTTTGAACAACAGTGGTCATTCATGTTCGATATATTGTTCAGCCCAAACACTCACAAACATAGACCTACACATTCTGCATGAAGTCGGTTGAAGGTGGTGGATTAGTTACAAAAATGCTGCTTTGAAGACTATTATGACATTACCTTCCCTTGCATTTAACTAAGAAATACTATTCAATCAAGGCTGTTTAAAATTAGGTTTTTGAAAGAACTATGAAACGATGACGATCCTTTTATTTCATGGTAACGTCATTTCTAAATTGGACTAATTTATGAAACAAGTGTGATGTTTAATGAAGGGAGTTTAAGATCTTATGTCTTCATCTAGTGTGTGTTTTAATTTAAAACAAATGTAGAGGAGTCAATTCCATCAACTCCTAAAGATAAAGTCAAATTCAACCAACAACCCTGATGAACTGCCCAATTTGTGAAAACTGCTTTTAATTTACAATTTTAGTAAAAATGATCTATTGTCCACTAATGTAGCACTGTGGCACATTATATTTATACAGTATATTGATGACTTTGTCTGCAGATTTCATTTGCACATCATGCTTCTGAAAAGTTATTCATATTCACCAGTGGAGCTTCCTGACCCACCTATCCATCTACGTCTGATCAGATGTACAGTACTAGTCAAAAGTTTTTGAACAATAAGATTTTTAATAAGTCTTTTCTTTAATAAGTCTTTTCTGCTCACCAAGCCTGCATTTACTTGATCCAAAGTACAGCTAAAACAGTAGAATTTTGAAGTATTTTTACTATTTAAAATAACTGTTTTCTATTTAAATATATTTTAAAATGTAATTATTACTGTGATTTCAAAGTTAAAAATTTAGCATCATTACTCCAGCCACATAAGCCTTCAGAAATCATTCAAATATTCTGATTTGCTCAGAAAACATTTATTATTATTATTACATTGAAAGAGAGTAGAATTTTTTTCAGGTTTCTTTAATGATTAGAAGGTTCAGACGAACAGCATTTATTTGCAATAGAAATCTTTTGCAACTTTATAAATGTCTGCATCATCACTTTTGATCAAAAATTGCCCCCCCCCCAGAGTCAAATAGTCAAAAAATGGACTCTAAGCTTTTGAATGGTATAGTGTATAAAGTTACAAAAGCTATTTCCAATCAAAGAATCCTAAAAAATGTATTAAACTCTTTTATTATTATTATTAATAATAAAAATGTTTCTTTAACAGTAAATCAGCATATTAGAATGATTTCTGAAGGATCATGATGGTGAAAATGTAGCTCTGATCACAGAAATAAATTACATTTTAAAATATATTCAAATAGAAAGCAGTTATTTTAAATCGCAAACATATTTCACAATATCACTGCTTTTGCTGTATTTTGGGTCAAATAAATGCAGGCTTGGTAAACAATAGAGACTTCTATAAAAAAACATTAAAAATCTTGAAAAACTTTTGACTGGTAGTGTATAAATGCAGGGCCAAGCCCTAAATGTGAGTAAAAATCAGCAGTGGTAAGTAAATAAAACACTGTTGACTGATAACAACTTGTTATTAATTCTAATAATGCCTGAAAATGCAATATGGTATGGCATAACTATCAAATCACAAAGACTGTGCTGTAATTACATAAATGCATTACATTTATTTACTATTATGAAATAGTTTACCATTCAATAGTATTACAGTGGTATTTCTTTATCAATTTATTTTTTTATAATTAGATAATAAATAAATAAATATTTGATGTATTTCCCCAATTTGTTAACTTTAGTCCCTGTATAAATGTGTAAACCTATTGCTCACTAAAGGCCTTTCCACACTGAGAGCAACAAAGCGAAACGAATGCTTCCACGTAGACCGTGAACATTCGTGCACCGAAAAAGCTAATGTTTTTTTTCAACCAGTCTGACCAATCTTTTTAGTTTTGCAAAGCAAAAGCATGAGCCGTCCAATAAGATTTGAGCATTACATCACGTGACCAGGATAGAGGCTAGAGGATAAAGGACAGAGTGGTGGTGCTGTTTCAAAACCAGTGTAAACAAACACAGCAGAAGAGTATTCAGAGAGAGACGAGGATGCATTCTTGTTGTCATTATATCTGAGAACAGATGGTTACTCTCACATGTTCTTAATATAATTTCTATTAATTCTCCACTGAATTATGTGATCTGGAGGAGAACACTGTCCGTTTTCTTCCACGTGCGCAAGAGTCAGAGCGCTTTCGCTCTCTAGATCTTCCATATTAAAAAAAATGAGTAAAACATTTTTCTACTGTTCTATACATGAAATAAGAAAGCAAACAGATGTTTGGATGTTTATGACAATAAGCAGTGTGGCCTTATTAAACATACAAAGAGTGCATGTCTGCCTATTACACAATCAAATTCACAATCACAGATCACAATCACTCGAAGCACTCGATGATGGTTTACAGTGGGTTTTAAGACAATACATGAATAATTATATACATTTTGTGTGATGATGCAAATTGTACTTTTCTAAGCAATATAGATAGTTTGTGTTTCTGGCGTAGAACCAAACTTTATTTATCTTAAGTTAATGCTGTATATTGAGCAGCGGACGATGTTAAATCCATATAAAAGATAAAGATCTGAGGAAAAATGCATCGTTGGTCGAGACCACCTAGCGTGCAGGCGTGAATTAGCAGAAGGCAAACATCTGGTTCGCGCTCGGTGTGAAAGCACCATTCGTCGGCAATTCGCCTTGCATTTTCGCATCGTGCTCAGTGTGAAAAGGCCTCAAGAGTCATACAGTTTGCAGCACAGAAGAAACACTGGACTCACCTAACAGCTGCACCAGGTTTGGGTGCTTGATTTCTTTCATGACTGCAGCTTCTTTTAAAAACTCTTCCACTTCCATTGTGTCCTCCTGCACAAGAGGAAAAACAATTCTCAACCAGCATTCACTGTTTTATGTTCAAAACTGTATGATTTAGATTACTCTAATGCAATACAAGGTCACAGACAGCAACGAAAAACAATGCTAAATGTAGATCATGTAATAGTTCTTTCAGTGTATTCATCTGTCATGCGGTAGAAGCTTAAACTAGACAGATGTGAACATGGACGTGGCCTCATCCTCTAAAAGCATGAACAAAACTACACAAGGTCAAAGTAAACACCACCCGCAAGGCATTAAGCAGGTGTGATGTGTTCTGTGTTTGAGAAGCTCCAGTCTTTGTGTCTTTATGTCACTGACCTTTAGTGTTTTGACAGCCACAGTTAGATTGTATTTCTTCCAGACACCCTCGTACACCTCTCCATACTGCCCTCCGCCCAGCTTGTGTTTCATGGTAATATCAGTGCGCTCCATCTCCCATTTGTCATAGTTGGGCGAGACGCCGTAGATAGTGGGCTTGTTGCGTTTGGGCGCTGGGTAATGCAACGTCGTGATCAGACCATCAGACACCGTGGAATGATGGTGAACCAACTCCGCCAGCGTGTTAAAGCGGCTCTCCGACGACACGTACAGCTGCAGAGCGAGAGACACAAGAGTGTGAACATGATAATGGGCACAGAACCAGACTCACGCCGATCTACAGATGCTCAAAACAACTTCCACTGCAGAAACAGAGCAGAAGTGACAAAACACAAGTTAAAAAGCTCTTTGCTATACCATGATAAAACAACTAGCTGACTACATAATTTGTGCAATCATATTAATGTGCAGTTTTGAAGCCACTTTAAAGACTATATTTATCCATAGACATGATATAAACAAACTAGGGCAGGACGGTATATCGAGCTTGTACAACATATTGACATATTTTTTTAATAAGCGATAACATAACCAACTTTCACTATATTTGTTTTCACTGCCTTTAATATAAACATATTTCATTGTAAAACATACATACACACAAACACACACACACACACACACAACCAGTCAAATGTGTTTGGACAGTAACGCCCCATTCACCATTAATGCTTGACAGAGGGCGTGTCTGAAGCTTGGTGCTGATGCGACCGACATAGTGACAGCAGCCAATCACTTAACTTTTTTGTTGTTGCATGAACACAATTGGCTAGTGTTTGCACTAGGGTATTTGCATAAGGCGATCTGATTGGCTGAGGCCCGTGTTGGTGCTGGAAAAGTTGAAAGTTTTTCAACTTCTGCCGATGCCAGTGGCGCGACACGAGCGCCAGCGCCTCTTGTTTACGTTGGATGGAGTAATGTCAAGCATTGTCGAGGTCTGTTGCGAAAACTTTTCAAGCGGCAACACAGGCGTCAGCCAATCAGATCACCTTACGCAAATATACAAGTATATTTGCTACAGATGCTAGCCAATCGCCTTCATGCAAAACCAGAAAAAACGTAATGATCTGCAGTTGTCACTATGGCAGTCACGTCAGCACCAATCTTTAGCCACGCCTTCTGTCAAACATTGACGCTGATGCCCCGCGTGAATGTACCGCAAGATTTTTAACGTTTTTTGTTACATTATACGCTAAACCTTTGAGAAAAGCTTGGAGTCGGTATATATTTGTTTTCTATTTTATGAATTTATAAAAATGAAAAGTGATGATAAAAACATTTATAATGTTACAAAAGATTTCTATTTCAGATGAATGTTGTTCTTCTGAACTTTTTATTCAAAGAAACCCACAAAAAAAAAAATCTACCCAGATGTTTTCAACATAATATTAATAATAAATGTTTTTTGAGCAACAAATCAGAATATAGAATGATTTCTGAAAGATCATGTGACTGAAGTAATTATGCTAAAAATTCAGCTTTGAAATCAATTTCAAACCAAAAATAAATTACATTTAAAAATATATTCAAATAGACAACTAGTAAAAATATTTCTAAATGTTACTGTTTTTTTCTGTACTTTGGATCAAATAAATGAGGCTTGGTGAGCAAGAGAGACTTCTTTAAAAAAACATTACAAATCTTACTGTCCAAAAACTTCTGTCTGGTAGTTCAAATAAAAAAATACAGAGATACACAGTAGACACCATATATCGCATTTCAGCCAAAAATACCAATATATGATATTTTGCCTGTATCGCCCAGCCCTAAAACAAACATAACTAAAACATAGCATGTAAATAAATGTAAACATCAATTATCAGTAAAGCGATTAGCAGTCAATCTCTAGTCTTGACAGGTGTTTTTAAATATCAATCTATATACAATCTGCATTTTAAATACTTGAATACTTGAATGTTCATCCATATGCTTCATGGGCTGGAAAAACTTTGTTTCATGTCATGTTCATCTGTCAATTGTCCTGAATGGAGTTATATGATACTGGCTGTATAATAATTACATTAATTAAAGCAGCTATCCTTACTAATCGTAAATGTTTTAAATCAATTATGTATATTTTAAAACACAGATCTTCCACCTCTGAGCAGGTTAAATGTAAGCTGTTGTGCTGAAATGGCGCCTCAGACTCATTCCTGACGGCTTACACTGGAGATTCCAGCAGGGAAGTGTGTCGCGGCCTCATGCGGAGCCTGTGAGGCGGACGAGGCACGTCAGGCATGCGAGGAATGAGTGCAGCGGTCATCGGCGTGCAGC
Organism: Labeo calbasu; assembly: GCA_019740295.1. NCBI lineage: Eukaryota > Metazoa > Chordata > Actinopteri > Cypriniformes > Cyprinidae > Labeo > Labeo calbasu. The sequence continues at coordinate 23,494 of JAHKKF010535414.1, read as the reverse complement.
AGGAATGCAGCGCCGCAGTGCATGCGTGACACATGGAGTCATTTATCTGCCCACGGACTGCACTCATCATCACCGTGACCCAAATTGTCTGTCTGTACTACTAAGCGGTGCTGTCTGGAAAGCACTTCAGCACGCTACTGGAACACAGTCCAATTAACTTCAGCCATTATTGGAAAATCATTATACTACTATACTCTACTATTATACTCTAGTGCTTTCTATAGAGCTGCTTTATAGAGGAAAATTGTATTTGTTTCATAGTTGAATTCTGCAGAATTAACTTTTATTTTACTGACTATTTCTGTATTGCATAAGCGCTACAGAAACAAATGTAACTTGATTAATGCAAATGCAAATATATATATATATTTCTTTAAGAAATTAAAACTCTAATTTGGAGTCAAATAGTGATAGTCAAAACTACTATACTATTTATTTTTATACTATTTATTTATTTACTATTTATTTGTTCACATCATGCAGCATTCTCAACGCTTCAGTATATTCAAAGGTTATTTCAGCCTAGTGAGAGTGTATTTTCACCCGCTGCTAATGTGTATAATATGATATTATCCCTAATTACTGTCATTATCACCTGACCACTGGAGTGGCACTGCTGTCAGACATGTAAAGCGTAATGCTCTGTGGATAACGTGACTCCGACTTGTTCTGAAGCACACTACTGCTGGAATAATTCTGTGACTCTCACCTTGCCGTCTGAGGCCGTGTTGATGCGGTAGTGGTAGACACGTCCCTCGTAGCGCAGTGAGATGGACCTCTGTCCCGGGCTGCTCTCGCTCTCGCGCACCAGGAAGCTGCCATTGATGCCGCTGCTCAGCAGGTACTCAGCGGCATTGCGGGACACAGGCCCATGGTACCAGCTGTGCTTCTCCAGGCTGTTGACGGGCGTGATGTAGTTGCTGGGCACCCAGCCCTGGCCGTTCTTGGTCTGAGCCTCGCACCACTCGCCATTGTGATTGTATCCCAGAACCCTCAGCTTCTCTCCTGATTAGAACAGCATGAGAAACAGGTTATGTCTGGGGCTATGAGGGTCGCAATGACAACCACACCACTGCGGTCGTCGGTTGCCACCGGCAGCACTGCACATGATGTCACACAATCTATAACAAGCATAAAATAATGTTTCTGCAACAATTATTCTGCCGTGGCCATTTTTAGTTTCCCCGCCGGCAGCAGCAGCGAGCGCAAGTGCCTTCGCAGCTGCTGGAAGAGATCCACGTTCAAATGCATGCAATAGGCTAAAGCTCCGGGAAAAGTAATTACCATGCATGTGTCAGTGGGGAATTAGGAGATACTTGAATGAATTATTAATAAACTAGTGTTTTCTGAGCCAGTCTCGCAAAGACAACGATCCTGACTCACCATCTGCTCACTGGACGCGCCTTTAGAGAGAAATGCATCTCTTCGGATTTTATAATGAAAGAGTTTTTGTTTTTGATTTGAATTTTTTAGTTTTAAAGTAGTAAAGTAATAATTTAAAGCTTTCTATAGATAGATTTATCCTGACTGTAAGGCAAGTATTCGCTGAGTTTTGTTTCATTTTTGTGTAGCGCTCCTGTTCAACACCGAGACATCAGAAAGCGCATCTTGTTTGTTTTCTTTATTTTGACAGAAGCACAACATTTTGTTGATATTTGTTGATATATTTACAGTTCCGGATGGTATATTAAGCTTACGTTTATGACCAAAGATTAGGGCGTATTTTAATTTTTTTGCAAGTGATTGCGCTGGCGCCTCCATGTCCTGCATTTAGCTTCCACTCTCCAACAAACGATTGTATGCGCGTAATAGCATGCATTTATCTAAGTTAAACGTTTAAAATAACATTGTGATATGCTTTTAGAAGATTTTATTTTAGGCAAGTCGTGATGATTTGAGAAGGCAAAATTGATCAAACATAGGCTGTGATCAACTCACTGTCTGCCTCTGGCCGCTTGGTCGTTACTTTAAAAAGTAAAAACCTTAATTTAACAAACAAAAAAATGTTACAAACATACTTCTAAATTAACTTTATAAAGAAACGAAAAGAAACATAACCACATTCCTATTAGAAACAAACCTGAGCTATTTTAATGGATGCAACAGTGTAATGGGAAAGAGATAGAAAAGACTTAGGCTCCAGTCGGACTCAGGCCAGTAAGTTTGATGAGCCATCGGACAAGGGTTGGGCGAGGTTGTTACGAATTTATGCAACAAATGTTTGTTTAATATTTACCGTTCTTATTTTGGCTACTTTCTTATTTAACTGTAATTTCTTTGCTATTTCCTTTAGCCTTTTGTAGGCTGAAATAAACACGTGTCAATAATTTTTTTGCCTAATTGTTTTTTACTACTACCTCACGGTAGTCGGTCCATTACCACCGCGGTGGAAAAAATCTGCCACCGTCACAGCCCTAGTTATGTCACTGTCATTTAATGTGAGTGTCTATCAAGACCAAAAAAACTGATTTACAGTTGTGCCATTGAAATTGTTAGAAAGTGTGAATTAAAGCATATGTGTGTCTACTCCTGTTGCATCAAAGGTTTCTGTTTACAAGCTTTTTGCAGCATTGAGCATCACAGCCAATCACAGACTGTTGGTTGAGTCCATAAACCAATTGGAATTTAAGAAAACTGATTTGTTAAAAGTATTATTATACAAATCAATTATTTTCAATAAATTATATTATTTAAATTACACAAATACATTTTACTGTTCAGATTTTTATAATGCATTATATTCTTATCAATCCACCAGTTTACATTTACAACTCTGCATGTTTGCAGGGTAAAAACATGGGTCGATTTTTGCATTGGTCTAAACAAACAACAGGTTTATTGAAAATGCAAATTTCTCCTCTGCCAGCAGGTGGCGCTTTTGGAACAGCAGAAATATAACTGTTCCCCAGTAATGGTAGTACACAAAGCAGCTCAGCACCAGACTTTGAAATGAGCAGCGCTCTTTTACTTTCTTTTAAAGTTGAGTCGTCACATTAAACCATATCACAATTCTGGTCTTTCCGTCCCCAAATTTAAGACCTCTTGAAATCATAAGTAGACTTTAATTAAGACTTCCTTGTACAATCTAAGACTTTTTATGGCCTTAAAATTAAAATTAAAATACAATTAATCCTTCAGCCCTAGTGTCCAGTGGCTCTGAGAAATAAAAACGGCATCATTTAGCACAAGCTCATTAGTTATGTTTACAAGCATTTAAAAAAGTTGATTTCAATCGAAATGTATTAAGATTTTGCCACTGCAGCAGCAAATTTACTTTTGGATCTGAATATCCTGTTTCTACCATAAGAACCTGTCCTGAACAGAAATAATGGAATAAACTTTATTATTGTCATTTTCTAAAGACAATCACATCACGAGCTGCACTAGTACATCACTATTATGTGAAAATCAAGAACTGTTCCTCATAAAGACTCAGGCCAGTTTTTTTTATTGTGTACTATAAATATTGGCTCTTCGAAAAACTACTTATGGGGTTCACATTAGATAAAAGCATCTGCTAAATGAAAAAATTTAAATAAAAGCTCTACTAACTAATCTCATGTTTGTGACTTCTGTAGTAAATCCTGTGTACTAATAACAGCTTATTACAAAACAGTGAAGTATCTTTATTCTAAATACTGTATCTATGATCTCTCATTATCTAATAAAGTGACAGGCATCTGGACGGCAGTAGATCTTCCCCTCACTGTTATTCACGGCCCTAGTGGAAAGAACTGACATGTTGAGCAAGATAAAGGAAGAGGAGGAGAGATGAAGAATGTGCGGCAAATATGTGGATTTCCAGTCAGACATGTGACCTCATACTGCTGCTAAAAAACAGAGGAACAAAGAGCAGCTTCTCTCCTGCTGTGACTGCAGGATGAATCCCAAACAAAAACAAGAAAACACACACGCTAATGTGCAGTCTGTTGTGAAAGATGAGCACAAGCTGAAAACGCGGACGGAATTGCAGAATCCAGTCATAAAAACGGAATTTACAGTTTAACACGGAATGTCAGAGAATTTGTCAAAGTTTGGATGAATTAATCAAAAGTAGGCCATGACACTTAAATCAAATCACGATGTGGACTAGTATTTGTAAATATTACGCAGCAAAAAAGACTATTTAAATGTGAATTCTGCACATCACTGTGCTAATAAATTGCGCAGAGGTGTAGTTTTATTTACTACTCCTACCTCAGAAATTTAAAAGGTACTGATGGCAGCCCGTCAAAATAAAAGTTTGTTATAGCGTGAAGACGAAATACATTACTATTGTTCAGTAGAATGTACATACTACTACTACTACTGCTACTACTACTACAGTTATTAAAACCTCACTTTTTAAGGAATAATCATATTGTATCTGGTAAATCCCATATTGGTAAATCCCATTTATTTGCCAAAAAATAGAATTTGTTTAATTTTCATTATTTTAAAGATAAATTAAATTAATGCTTTATGCCTTCATTCGATAACCAGAAAAATGTAAATACACAACACAGAATTTCTCAGAAAAAAAAAAAACATTTCATAAGGCTATTGTAAGAATAAATGAAACTTGCTTTTATGCATAAAACACAGAACTTGGTAACAATAAGCATTACATATTATTTCATAGGGCCCTAAATATGTAATTTTTTTTTGTGATGTTAAATTGTTTAAGTTTCATGATTTTAATTAATTAGACATGCTTTTTGATTAATAAAATTTTATTTAAAATTTAAAAGGAAAAAAACTAAATCCAGAAAAACTGAAACGGAATTTGGAAAAAAATAAAACAGAATTTGGGAAAAACAAAACTGATTTCATAGGGCCCTAAATCAACTAATTTGGTGTTCCTTATCAAAAATGTCCAATTTAAAAATCTCTTTGAACTTGTTTTCTTTCAGTTAGCACAGGTTTTGTGTTTCTTTTGGGAGGTGATTGTTCGTTGGTCTCATTGATACGAGTTTATGCGGAAAAAAAAAAAGCATTATTTGTAGATAATTTAGGCAATATTTACTAAAAATTGACATGCATAAGCACAGATTAATGAGGTCTACGATCAATCAGCTCTACAAACAAATACAAAACCTGTGATAATTAAAAGAAAACAAGTTAAATAAAAAGATTGAATTCAAGATTTGCATTCAATCCAATCAACAAAATGCTAGATTTTTTGTAGGCTGGTGATTTTTGACCGGAAACACCTCAAGTGTCTGAGGAACACACCAACTTTCATAACTGAAAGGATTATGTTCAATAGCACATTATATATAGTCAAATATTTCTGTGGTACTGAAACTAGCAGTGATTACAATGGAATTGGTGACGACTACTACTAAAATTTTGCCCTGGTCTCAGTCATGATGAAGTGTTTAAGATGTTCAGATGATCAGAAGTATGGATGGGTTTCTCACCTTTGGTGATGCTGAGAGTGTTGTCGCCGCTCGCGACGAAGTCATACAGCGCTACGAACAGATTAGGGTCATTTTCACTGGGTCCCGCCAGCAGATTCTCTTTGGAGTTCCAGCGAGCCGCTTCAGACAGACCCGGGGCCTCGAAATCTGGCCGCTGAAGAGCTTCTGCAAAGAGAGGAGGGAAAATTCAAAGGTCAATAAATGACAACGAATATGAGAATGCATGTTAATATATGTCTGACCAATCTGAAAGAAATATTTACATAAATGATATAGCACAATTTGCAAGTATTGCGTTTAATCATCATAGGAATAATGACAATGTACAATTCTTTGGTCCAAAGGCTTTGGTTTCTTAAAGGAATATTCTCCTGAAGATTCCGGGGTGATATCTGAACCGATTCATCTTGATATTAACACACACCCCAGATGTTTCCAGATGTAATCATCAACGCAGTCGGCTCACAGTAAAGGTATGTCACCACAACCAAACGTCACGGACATAAAGGCAACCTCAACATTATTTGCATCCCTTTAATGAGTCCCATTCCACAACCCCAGAGTTTTCACATTCATTACTCTGTGCCATGAGGAAACACACATGCAGTGAAAGATCACGACTGATGACCTCAGACACATAAACATGGCAAATAAGATACGACAGAAGATCTGTTTTTCATATATAAACTGACTGACTGTGACATGAATCAGCTTAGAGGGAAAAAAGTGTTTTAATCACCCAAAAATGCGAATTCAGTCATCATTTACTCACCCTCATGTTGACCTTGTGAAACGCAAAAGAAAAACATTTAAACAATCCTCAATGGCACCAATGACCTCAAGCCTGGCATGTGGACGACTGCTGCTTTTATGGTCATTTTTGGAGCCTGACAGCCGTGATAAAAGTTCTCCTCATGTTCCACAGGACAACATGAGAGTGAGTAAACAATGGGAGAATGGTAAAATAACACTTAACAGCCCATACAACACTATTGCATGTGGGTAGTTGACAAATAATATGGACTTTTTTTGAATCCACATCACAACTTTAAGACATGTACAAGGGGAATATTTTAGATTATGTAACTGGTCTTTCACAATTTTTTTAAACAACTTTTTGCTTTTTTGCAATTGCCTGTTAACATGATTTCATGCTGAAGTCATGAGCAGCCAGTCACCAAACAGCCACAAAGGACATCAGTTACCATAAGAGTTCTGAGATAAAACATCAGGCTGCAATTAACTCACTTTCACACTTTATACGTTCATGCCATAACAGCAACATTTCAGACTTTTAATAAAGACACTGTCTTTTGTTACTGTTACTGGCATTCAGTAATGTCTGTGCTTGTAAAATCTGCCTGAGAGCTAAAGTTAAACACACATTCACTAAGATCACTGAGTAAACAGACTCCTGCGAGCTCACAGAAGCGCAGATGCATCCGAACTCTCCACACACACCAAACTGCACGGATCTATCCAGACAGGAATCAGATTTCCCAGTATTCTCTCCTCCCTCGTTTTTTCCTCTCTTTCTTTTACGGCGAGCCAGTATGTCTGGCTTTCCTCTCGCTCATTCCCCCTCCTCCACTTTCCAAACAGACAGAAGGAGCACCGAGGCCTGTGATTTTCACGAGACCATCAACCCCAGACCTGTCCGTCTGTTCATCTGAAGGCCGCGGTCGGACTCTACCGCTCTGTAATTAAGATTCTTACACACACATACACATAAACTCACACACACACACACGTTCGCCATCACAGACACTTACCTTCCAAGTAACAGCTGGAGGACGAAGAAAGACCTTTTTTGGATTTACAGCCCACTAATTTTAGACAAATCTCCAACATTTTCATTTGCTTCCCAACACAACCAATTAAAAGAAAAGATCCAGTTTCCGAACTATATTGAGTTTTTTCTATATCCAAGCGGTGGTTCAAAAAGTAACCGAAAACACAAAAAATCCTTCCACAAAGTTTGTTTTAGTAGCTTATGTCATGTAAACTGTAAAGATAAAGTCAAAGACGGCTTTTCCTGGCAAAAACACTGACATCCTGACTTCGGACGGTTCTTCTAGCGAGTTTCCAGAGTAAGAGGCTCCATTTTTTTCCCCCTCCAGTTCTTCTCGTTTTCTCAGACCGGTGAGGAACTAGCCATCCGTACAGATAATTCTCACGGAAAAAACATCGGCAGGAGTTAAACGAAGCACTTTGACGACAGTGTTGTCTTTTTCATGGTGCTGTCGTCTGAGACACGATCCACAGGAAAAGCAGGACGCTCGTGCTGATCTCTGCCAACAAAGAGGCCCTTTCAGGATGGAGCGCCGGAGCCGATGACATCATAGCTCTGGCTCCGCCCCCTCACTGAAACCTGCAGCTGAGCAGCATTATCTGCAGTGAGAGAGTGTAACTGGAATCTGCCTTTGTCTTTCAGTCCCACACAGCTCTCGCTGTCTGCTTTGCTCTCGTCCCAAATGTTTTCACTTTGAAACAAAGGCACAAGTGCACTCCATAGGGTCAGGATTATTCCTCCTGCCAAACAGCCAGCATGAAGTAATCACAAAGATCTTCACGTGCACTGTAAAGGCTGCCTTTAAAGAATGCCAACTTTTTTTTTTAGTAACGCTCAACAATATCATGCAAAACATTAAGACACTATTATGGACACTGGGTCTCATTCACTAATACTTCTGTAAATAGTTAAACAGGTAAATAGTTGATTCAGATCTGCAACTACCTGTTATTTCAATAACTGATTAATCTGTTGATTTTTTTTTTTTTCGATTAATTGCTTTAAAAAAAAACTGTTATCCGGCACAGTGTTATCCCATTGCAGACTATGAACCCAAACATAATAAAAGTATCGATGTGGTCTACACTGCACATTAGAGCTGAAACGATCAGTCGACATTATCGACAATAATCTGTTTTTGTTGTTGAACAGTCATTTGTAAGGTTATATTGTAACAGCCTACAATAACATGGTTTAACCAATGTTGTGCTGTAGCGCAATACTTTAATTCAGCCCTCCTGACTGCAATCCAATAGAAGACACGCTTATGTGAAGTGCAAACGAAGCCCAACTAGTAGAGAGTGGGAAAGTTTTACAAAACTACAAACAAAAAATGCTGACAAGTGTGAAGGCTCCAATATACTGACACTCTTCAGTTAAGAGTAAAAAGCAGTTCTACATACACAAGCAGCAGTTTACTGTTAGCAATCATCCCAATGGTGCTCTTAATTATAAAATAAACACTCAACAAACAGGACAGCGTGAGAAAACAGCAGTTAAGAAAGACGCCGATGTGGATGTTTGCAGCAGCCCTGCAACTGGAACTCAAGTCATCCCATGTTTATATTAGGGGTGTCGGTAGATTAAAATTTTTAATCTATTTAATTAAACAATGTTTCGATTAATTAATCGTGAATGAATTTGACTGTGAAAACGCCCACAAAAGATTAATTAAAGCTATTTTTGCGTTAAATGAGAAAGTACCAAGTAGACATTACAAATTGCAGCTTTAGAAAGACATAATTCATTTGATTCAACAAAAAATGTGTTACACATAAACATTTAGGCAACAACAAAGTCGGTAAATGTCTTTAAGTGTCATTCATTCATTTGAATGGCTAATTCATTAAGGAATTCAGTAAACGGCTCACTTATGAATGGGCCTCTGAATCATTGGTTCACACGATTCATTCAGAAACTAAACACCGCTGTGGTGGATAGATTTGTGAAATGATGCTATATAAGACAGGCACAAATCAAAAACAACAGACGCACTTAATGAAAATGCTAATTTATTCTCTGACAGCAGGTGGCGCTTATGGAACAGCAGCAATAGAGCGTTTCCACTACTTTAAAGGGGTCATCGGATGCAAACTTCACCTTTTCATGTTGTTTGAACATTAATGTGTGTTGGCAGTATATGTACAAATCTACCCTATAATGATAAAAATCCATGCAGTGGTTTTTAATTAATCTGTAAAAATAATATCCCCTCTTTAAAATCAAGCCGTTCTCAGATGCCTGTCTGTGTGCCGTCACACCGACAGAGGCCGCTCCCACAATAGTTGATTGACATGAGCTCTTACCTCAGACCAGCTGTCACAGTCCAGTAACTTTCCATGTTT
>JAHKKF010535414.1:0-13905 GCA_019740295.1 Labeo calbasu | reverse complement strand
CGATTGAGGTGTTGTGTTGTTGGATGTAATAATGAACATAGTGGTCGTCATTTACTCCCGACATCTGAGCCGCTGAAGATGCAGTGGATTACATTTGTTTGTGAATGGAATGTGCCTCCCGATCTACATATATCCGTCTATGTTCACGCGAATCATTCGTGATCCAGCTTCACTTACAGCAGAAGTGAGTATAAGCGTTTTTTTATGAATCTTTGTGATCACCTTTCCTTATAACCTGGTAGTTAGGAAGTTTAGCGGCTAAACGTGGCTAAATGCTTTGCATTTAAAAGAACAGCCCCTTAGAATGAGATGATTTTTGCAGAGCTCATTTTGACAAGGTAAAAAGGGTGTTGTTTTACAAAACCATTCAGAAGTATATTAGCGACTTTTCATTAAGACCCTAAAGAATCATATCAACTTGTGGAAAATGGGCATCCGATGGCCCCTTTAATATGTACTATATGAAGGTAGAAGGAAAAAAAAAAACACCACCTAAACATTTATAAAGACGGTCAGTTCCTCTCAGAGATACATTCATATAGACCGCCACATATTTGTATTCCAGTATTTTGAGCACTGCGAACAGTTAGCTTGATTTGCCTGGCATTTTCTCCACTTTACAGACTTAAAAAAAAAAATAGACACAAATTATATTTTGGTAAATGACTGTAATGCAGTTTGTGTCCAATTGTGTAACAGAGATCAGCCAAAATAAAACTAAACTTTCCCACACTGCTGATTTAAAACTCTTTCCTGTTGTGAAGGTTAGCATTGCATTACTGTGAACAGCCACCGATCAGCAGATACTAAATCTACATGGTACCGCAGAAAGGTTGGCGTCTCCTCCACGTTTTTAAAATTTAAGCATCGACTTGGTACTGAAGTACTGGTACTTCTGACAACACCAGAAACCAGTATTACCAGCTAATGGAAACTCGATCCCTTACATCAGGAATGTGTGAACAAAGCATCCAGCAGTCCAAATTTCAGATGGCATGGCCAGCAAATATGTCAGCATGGGGTTCCTGTTGTATGGGGGAATGACTTCAGTCGTGTTGTTCCTCTAAAGTGTTCCAGTGTTTCCTCTTGAATGAGTACTGGAGCAACATGTGGGAAATGGCTAATGAGAATGAGCTCAGATACGAACCCATCGGCCCAGAGGACACTACGAGTGTGTGGAAAGGGGCATTAGCATTTCTCTGGGACTGACATCACGAGTCTCTGAGTCTGTCCAATGGTGTCTCCAGACAGACGGGAACCCGGGCCGCTCTGGAGTCCAGAAGCGTGGCAGCCAGCTTATATGAGTCTCTGAACTTTCCAGTCATAAGAATGAGACAACGGCTGATATGATTGTGGTGATGCAGTCCAGCCAGGAAGAAGAAATCCCAGCGGAGGTCTGAATTGATCCATACCACACAGATGTTAACACGAGTCTGATGCTCTGCTTCATTAACATCAAGACTTGACTGATTTCAGACACAAAGGAGAAGCTCCCTGTATCAAAGTACTAACCCATTCAATGCCAAGAACATCTACAGAAATACGTCTCTTCTGACATAGAAATATGCTTCACTAATAGTGCCTTTTTCCTCTGCGGTCTAACAAATCTTCAGCTAAAGCACTTTTGAATGCAATAACCTTGCGTTAAAATAATTAAATCCTTTTCAAATCTTGACAACTACACAACTCCTGGTCTACGATAATGCATTTACTGTTGGTTCAGCTCATTTTTCGCAGGCAAAATCTAGTCATTTCAATGGGAAAAAAGTGGAAAATTTCCCCTTGCAGATTTTGCAATGGGATCGAATAGTTCACAGAAGTCACTGTGCTGACCAACAGAACCAAAAAACATTAGTCTACACTAAATTTTTATTAAAAAAAAAAAAAAAAAAATATGTAGCAGTTCAAAACTTGCTTTGCTGTTCAGGTGCTTTTTTCTCATGTGCAGGGTTTCTGCAGGTTTTATGATGGCAAAATAAGGACTTTTTAAAACCAAGAAAAAAACGATGGAATAAATTAGATGCAATGTCAATACAGTCTCTAAATGCAAATGTCTTGTATTAGCAATGATTAAAAGTTTTAAAACAACTTCCAATAGGTCTCATTACTTTAATTCATTTTAATTCCATTCCAGCACAAAAGTCTAAAGATTGTTAAACCAAGATATATTTACTTAAGAAGCAAAATGACATATGTCTTGATTTTTGTGCAAGCAAGTTTGATTAAAACAAGAACAAATCTGTCAGTAGACTCAGAAAAATCAACTTAATTCAAAGGAAAAACAGGTTTTTAATCCCCATTAACAGATATTATCTTGTTTTAAGCATATTTTTTAATCCCCATTAACAGATATTAATTCTTGTTTTAAGCATAAACTCACTTAAGTTTGTTCAATTTCTCAGAAAACAGGGAGCTATGGTCAGTTTGCAAGTAAATGTACCTTGATTGAAGGAAGTTTAGATATTTGTTTTGGAAAACAAATACCGAGGAAGATGCATGCAACATGTAATGCCATGCCTTTATGAATATAAAAACTTTCTGCTCTTATTTAAAAACTTTCCACAATGCCTTAATTTGTGGAAGGGTGAATTAAGACTTAGGGTTAGTTCACTCAAAAATGAAAATTCTGTCATTAATTATTCACCCTCACGTTGTTCCAAATCTGTAAGAATTTCTTTCATCTTCAAAACACAATTTAAGATATTCTTGATGAAATCTGAGAGGTCTCTGACCCTCCCATAGACAGCAAGGGTACTACCACATTAAAGGCCCAGAAAAGTACCAAAATGATCGACAAAGTAGTCCATGTGACATTTTTCAACTGTAATTTTACGAAGCTATGAGAATACTTTTTTCTGGAACTAATCCGAAACCAGAAGTTTTTTTTTTTTTTTTTTTTTTGCTGCAAATGGTTTTGTTTTATTTTAGCCAATCTCTGTACCGGATCTGCACAAACTGCATTGCAATTTTCCAAAATGTCATTTTGTGTCAGGGAGTGCATTTGCGTTTTCATTCAGCCTCTATGCAGTTTTTGTTTCATGAAGACATGTTTTATGTAGCATAATTCGACAAAGCTAAAGTCAGAGCATTCTGTTTTTGCTTCAGATTTTGAAATCTTGAAATTTAATTTAAATCAACTGCTTATTTAGCAGCTGTGGAGCTCATTCATTTTCAGTGGGTGCTTCAAAATTTTTGTTGGTGCTCCTAACTTTGAAGTTGGGAGTACCAGTGCCACCAAGCAAAAAAGTTATTTTTGAGTCCTATGCTTTATCCTGCCTGGTGTTCATCACACTTGATTTGGGCCAGTGATCCTTTGTCAACGAAGACGAAGACGAAAAATATTCATTAACGAACATTTTTTCTGCGATGAAGACGAGACATTGACGAGCTAAAACTAATATCTGAGGATAAAAAGTATGACGAAACTTATGCCGCCTCTTTGTTAAGAAGACGAGACGGGACGAGAATGTTATTTGAGGACTACCGGACATTGAAAATACATCCTATAGGCTAACTGTCCTCTTTCAAAATGTGCATCTCTGTCATTAGATTGCAAGTGGATAAGGGGTGTTTGCATGTCTAGTCTCAGCATGGCAGCCGTAATGGAAAGACAGGCTACCAAAACGTGAACTTAAACAATGGCCTCAGCACCTGAAGGGTTAGGGATAGAATCACCAGATGTCCCATTTTCCCCGGTAGTCACATTCGTTGTCGATTAACTTTGATAGACACACGCCAGAAGTGCTCTCTCTCGTGCAGGCTCCACTTCTTCTGTTCTCAGACAGCGTGTGATCAGTTCTCAGTGCTCAAATGCACACACAGTAGTCCAAATGTGAGTATCTCACATAAATTACGTAAGTTATGGCTTAAGTGAACGTAAACAGGTGGGTAAAAACTGAACTGGCCAATATTACATGCATGCCTTCAGTCAGAAGGACAGCATTCCTAATTAAATACCTATCTGTCATTAATGTTAACCAAAAGATGTTAAATAAATGTATAGCCTACATGTTAATTAAACATACTGTATCTGAAAAATGAGTTTAATTTGTATCTCTAGTGTATTTGTCTTATTGTGCCTCTTTTTCAAAAATTATAAATGTATGTGTATGTGACCCTGGACCACAAAACCAATCGTAAGGGTCAAGTTTTCGAAATTAAGATTTATACATTACCTGAAAGTTGAATAAATACGCTTTCCATTGATGGTTTGTTAGCAATATTTGACAGAGATACAACTATTTGAATATATGGAATCTAAGGGTGCAAAAAAATCTAAATATTGAAAAAAATCACCTTTAAAGTTGTCCAAATTAAATTCTTAATAATGCATATTACTAATCAAAAAATACGTTTTGATATATTTACAGTAGGAATTTTACTAAGTATCTTCATGGAACATGATGTTTACTTAATTTCCTAATGATTTTTGGCATAAAAGAAAAATCAATAATTTTGACCCATACAATTTTTGGCTATTGCTACTAATATACCCCAGCGACTTAAGACTAGATTTGTGGTCCAGGGTCACACACACACACACACACACACACACATATATATATACATATATATACATATACATATATATATACATATATATACATATATATACATATACATATATATATATATATACACACATATATATACATATATATACATATACATATATATATATATACATATATATACATATATATATACACACACACACACATGTATATGAACAACTATAATTATAATTATTATATAATAAGTAAAAGTACGAGTATAATAATTACTCCTTTTTTCATACTGTTAAAGGGATAGTTCACCCAAAAAAGAAAATTGTCATAATTTATTCAAGTTTTCTCAAATTCAATCGTTGATTCCAATTTATCATAAGCTTTGATTTGATCTGAAGAAATAATGATTATTTTTGTTTGAAGACTAAAACAGCTACCAATAAACGTTGTAACTGCAGTTTGACTAAAAGTAATGACAAAAAGTCAACAAAAATGCAATATTTCGTTGACTAAAACTACGAAAGACTCAAATTACTAAGCATTTTAGTCGCAAGATAAAGAATAAGACTAAATCAAAAATGCCTGTCAAAATTAACACTGATTTGAGGTATCATTCACGAGTGCAAAAGCTGCATTTACACACACTCGACTAAGACTTTAAGGTCTGATCCTTGATGAGCGACCTAAACGGCTTTAATAACTGAATGCTGAAAGGGTTTTCTCATTTGCGCAGACAAAAGCGAGGGCTAGAGAGGCAGGTTTTGTGAAAGAGGGGGAGGTGACAGATGTAGAAACATGAAGCACATTGCTCAGAGATGAGCTCATAGAGAATCATTTATATAATCCACTCTCAGTTAGCTGACGTACACCATCCCTCGCCATCATTAAAAACACTCTTTCCAAACTGTAGCGCACGAGTGAACCAGAGCCTGTAGGGCTTCGCGTGAGAGTCTTTTCAAGCGTTTATTTTAATGCAAGGCAGTTAGTTAAATGTGGACGTCTGCGGGGTTTCGGCATTAGCGCAGGAACGGAAACATGATCCAGGTGTACGGGCCGCTGGGAAAATCACAACAGGCCTGACGTCACTCTCAAATCTCTCTCTCACAAACACACACATCAGTCAGTCAGTCTTCAGCCCGACACCCAGCTGACCCAGTTCAGACTCCAGCAGGGCAGCTGTTTGCATCAGGACTAGTTCAGTCCACCAGCTGCTGAAATAACCACGGAATAAATTCATACAAGATTCATCGCAGTTGACCGCTAGATCCCGACCGCTAGAGTGCAGTCTTCTCTTATCTCTGAACTTAAACAGTGACAGGAAATACTAGCATAAAGGCACGCCACTAATGTTAGCGTTAATAAAGTTCTTTGTCAGTAACGAAGAATGAAAGCGCCCCGGGACCGCGTCCGCGCCGCCTTGGCTGCACGGGGTGCTTCTGCTGTGTGGAGGGGTGGCGGCCGTGCCGCGATCCGTGTGAAAGGGGCTTCGCACCGGGGGGGGGTTTGTGCAGTTGGGGAGGTGCTCGTGTCGCGGCCTTGGCGATTCCACATGGAACATAAATACAAACTGAAGAACTCGTGGAATCCAAAACTTGTAAAATTCTCAGAACAAAACGATTTTGAGAATATTCAATATCTGTATTTATTGCATTGTTTTACAATTATTTTGTTTTCTTTTGGGATCTTGAAAGCACTTTTTTAAAAATTATTTTTATATTATCTAGCGAAACGTGTCATTTTTTTTTTCGAAAAATAGAATTTTGCATACTTTTTAAGCACAAAAGCTTGTGCAGTACAGGCTCTGGGATGCGCGTCCACGATGCTACAAATTAGTGATGGGTCGTTCTTGAACAATTCGTTCATTTTGAACGAATCTTTAATCTGACTTGGAAAGAACAAGTTGTCTCGGGGAGTGATTTGTTCAGTCACGCATGCGCAACATCTTCGGGTTTTTCGAGTCGTTCGTTCATCTTATGGGGCTGTCACGTGATGAACGAACGACTCAAACCCGAAAACTTGTCAGATAAGAGGTGAGGTGAGCTAATCATAGACTAAAGACCCAGATAAACAATTAATTAATCTTTTCTGTTTCTTATAGCATTATAGTTTTATCTTGTTTGTAGTGTG
The DNA here is from genome assembly GCA_019740295.1 of Labeo calbasu. Taxonomy (NCBI): domain Eukaryota; kingdom Metazoa; phylum Chordata; class Actinopteri; order Cypriniformes; family Cyprinidae; genus Labeo; species Labeo calbasu. The sequence goes on along the minus strand of JAHKKF010535414.1, from coordinate 7,270 downwards.
ATCAACGTTTGTGTAAACAGCAGATGTGTTAGGGAAGTAACTCGTAACATTTTAATTGATGATTTTAATTAATGAACGGAATGACTCGAAAAAAAGATTCATTCATTTTGCTGAACGAGACTCGAAGGTCCGAGTCGGTAAAATGATCCAAACTTCCCATCACTACTACGAATCACGTGTAAGTTCATCACCTGTGTGCTCCAGCTCAAAAAGGTAGAGTACGGCGAAAAACTCCATCTTATTTTCTCCTACAGCTTCAGAATTGTTCAACGTCACTGTACCTTTTTGTTTGTAAACATCGTTTGTCTTACTTGCACTTTCTTAGCCTTTGCGCGTTCACTTTGTAAACACTGGGTCTGTAGTTCTGCCTACGTTCCGCTTGACCTTTCGATGTGATTCAATAGTACGTAGCATCATGAACGCGCATCCCACAAGCTTCTGTGCTTAAAAAGCACACAAATTTTTATTTTCCAAAAAAAATGACCGATCATTTCGCTAGATAAGACCCTTCTTCCTCCGCTGGGATTGTTTAGAGCCCTTTGAAGCTGCATTTAAACTACATTTTGGAAGTTCAAATCGGGGCACCAATGAAGTCCATTATATGGAGAAAAATCCCGAAATGCTTTCCTCAAAAACCATAATTTCCTTATGACTGAAGACAGAAAGACATGAACATCTTGGATGACAAGGGGGTGAGTAAATTATTTGTGAATTGCTATTCTGGAAGTGGAGTTCTCCTTTAAAAGGTATATTTTTATTTACCTTTATAAAGGTCTGTTTTTTTAAAACTTTTGAAATTTATGCATCACCTTTCATGTCAAATTATTACAATTTATCAATAAATTGTATAGGGCTGTTACCAGTCAGATTAAATTATTTACACTGCAAAATTACAACTGCAATAAATGATGTTATGAGACTAATGTTTTATAAACATTTATGAATATGGAAATAAGAAATGTTGGGGAGGGAGCATACTTTTAAACATACTAAACTACCAGTTGGTGGAGGTAAGTCACCTAATAAGTGAGTTATTCCAACTGATTCGTTCCAAACGCTGAATCATTTAGTAGCACAACATGGCCGAGTGTTGATTGGAGAATGATACTTCTGCTGTGATCCTTTGTTTGGAACTATTTTTGTTGGTGAAATAGAACAGAACAGTAAATATTGTGTCTAAAATGTAAGTAACTTAACCACTCGACTAACTATTTGTTTATTGAACTAAAATTAATGTAACATTTGAAATTGTGAGAATATTCAACAAAATAGCTCCCTTTGGTATGTTACTGAACTATATCATGTTATAAATAAACTACACATTTTGAATTTTTACCTCAGTGTTTCTTAAAGGGGTCATTGGATGCAAAGTTCACTTTTACATGTTGTTTGAACATAAATGTGTGTTGGCAGTGTGTGTACACATCTACCCTATAATGACAAAAATTCACCCAGTGGTTTTTAATTAATCTGTAAAAATAATTACCTCTTTTTCAAATCAAGCCATTCTCAGCTTCTTGTCTGTGTGACATCACAACGACAGAGGCCGCTCCCACGATAGTTTGATTGACACTGGTGTCTTACCTTAGACCCGCCCTGAATGAGCTGTAACAGTTTGATCATCATCGTTTCGATGCCCGAGCAGGGACGTAGACAAGATTGGCTCCAAAGTGATTGAGGTGTTCTGTTGTTGGATGTAATAATGAACATAGTGGTTGATATTTACTCCCGACATCTGAGCCGCTGAAGATGCAGTGGATTACTTTTGTTAGTGAAGGAAATGCGCCTCCCGATCTATATATTTCCGTCTATGTTTGTGCGAATCATTCGTGACGCAGCTTAACTTACAGCAGAAGTGAGTATAAGGGTTTTTTTTATGAATCTTTGCAACCGCCTTTCCTAATAACGTGCTAGTTAGCAAGTTTAGCGGCTAAACAGGCTGAAAGTGGCAAAAGTAAACAGAGCACGGCTCGTCACTCCACAGAAGAGAGGGGCAGGGTGAGCAGAGGTTATTTGCATTTAAAGGAACATGCAACAGAATGGACTGATTTCTGCAGAGCTGTCTGTGACAAGGTAAAAAAGGGTGTTTTTTTACACTACAATTGATAAATTTTAACCAAAGTATATTATAGACTTTTCATTAAGACCCCAAAGAATCATATCAACTTGTGGAAAATGGGCATCCGATGACCCCTTTAATAAGAGTTTGAAGTCTCTCACAAAGAGACAGGCGCAGCGCAACCTCAATACCAGAAATACACTACCCTTTATCATTCGCTGTTTTCGTTAAATGTATTAAAATAAAAAAAATCATTCTTGCATTTCAATGCTTCGCTGGTTATTTTTTGTCACATTTTAATCAGGCTGTTTGTCTGATCGGGCAGGTAAAAATATCAAAAACATTTTAACTAGCTCAGAGGCTGGTGGTCAGCTAGCTGTAGCTCAACCTATATTTATTATAATTATTACTGAGAACATCATATACAGAAAAAAAAAAAAAAAAAAACTTGATTGTAAACAGTCATTAGGTCCATCAAACTAAAGATGTTTTAGCGATAATGTGACCAAAAGACCCATCAAATCTGAATTTAAGACATTTTAACAAATTTCACAAGTTTGCAACATTAGACAAAACAGAAAAATGCAGACAGCAGCCGTTTTTGTTTCAGCAATGGTAGCCTCAAGACCCCGCTGAACACTGTGGATTTGCACTAGAAGTGAGGAGAGGTTGAAAAACATTAGTGGCTGAACATTTTCGTAAGCGACGGCGTACACCTAATATTCATTGCAATAAATTGCGGCCACTATTAATTTGGAACTGTCAATATTAGGTCAGTAGGCGGAGAGAAGGCGGTCTTTAGCAGCTGTTCGAACGCATTCGACTACATGTGCATCTACACCATGAAAGGCGTAAACCAGGTGTAAACAGGGCCAAAGGGACAGCAGTCTAATTTACCTGCTTCATGTTCATGTTTGATTGATACAGTGAAGACTATGCAGTGTTTTATTTATAAACTTCAATGTTTCTTACTACATGTTAAATAAACCTAGCCTACTGTAGCTGAATAAATTAAACTTTTATATCATATTTATTTGCTCTATTGTATTTGTAATTTGCTTTTTTCTTCTTTTTTTAAGTAACAAAAAAAAAAGATACAAATAGCTATATCAAGACATACTGTATATCATTATCATAAAATAAACTCTCTCATACCATAATAGATTTTGGTCATATCGCCCACCTCTACATACACCCAGCTCTGATCTGATAAATGTGACTGTAAGGCATGAGGTCTAAAGGGCTGTTCACACCAAGAATGATAACTCAGCTCCTCCAAACACAACTAACCAGATAACAATCGTTTGTTTGGATGATGTGAAAATCTTTCTGATATTTTATCATAAATAGTGGTTAGTTTAAAATTCTAAAAGCATTCCCTTTGTTAACCAAGCACTGATTTTTTGAATGCAGGTGGGTGAACTCCTCATGTTAGTGTTAGTTTATTTAATGTTATTCTGCCCTAGAATCAGCACCCAGAAGAGCAAAGACAGCCTGAGTGATGCTGAGCATTCAGCAGACTGATATTTTCTTTAGCCAGAGGACACAGCATACGCACAAAGGGCACCAAAAAACAATCTGACATATTAATCATAAATGTACGGCATCATAAAATAGGTGTATCACACATTTTATTTTTACCCATATTGTGCAGTCCTTTCAAATACGGTAGAGATTTAAACAAAGTCACATCAAACCAAAAAGCATACTGGAGAACACTCTCTCTCTCTCTCTCTCTCTCTCTCTCACACACACACACACACACACACAGTGTAATCTACATGGGGTTGTAATGGGAAACAGATTGAGAAATGCACACAGAACATTCTTGTCTTGTCCTGTTCAGTCTGTTATTCATGTAATCTACACATCCTACAGAAACAAACAATTTTCAAGCCTTCGTGTTCTCACAAATAATTAAACAATAAGATCAACCACAAAACAAAGAATACACCTCAAGAGGTTCTGTGTCTAAGACACAGTGATATAAAGTTAAAGGTGCTTTATTAGTGAAATGACTGTATTCTGTAAATGAGCATGAACATGATGCTCTTAATTATAAGAGTCGGTATCAGTAATTGTGAACTTTTACAAGTATCCACAATTTTGATATTATAGCAACCTTATGGCAAAATACACTTGATATATACATCACTATTACTCAATACAGTACTACTCATTATAGTACTAATACTATTAAATAATACAAATAAAATAAACAAAATATTAGTATTCATCACAGTTCTAATATAAAATAACGTAATCATAAAATAACATTAAAGGTTAAAATTACCAATCAAGTCCAAACTATTAAATTTATTTGCGGTTTGTTTTGAAAGGTTTCAAAGTTTAGATTTTAGAGTTTTTGAGTGTTGCTTGTTCTTGTCACATACAAACAATTAAAGGAGAAGTCCACTTCCAGAACAAAAATGTACAGATAATGTTCATGTCTTTCTTTCCTCAGTCGTAAAGAAATTATGTTTTTTGAGGAAAACATTTCAGCATTTTTCTCCAAAAAATGATATGGTGCTCCGTGTTTGAACTTCCAAAATGCAGTTTGAATGCGGCCTCAAACAATCCCAAATGCGGTTGTAAACGATCCCAACCGAGGAAGAAGGGTCTTATCTATCGAAACGATCGTTTATTTTCATTGAAAAAAAAAAAAAACAATTTAAATGCTTTTTAATCTCAAACGCTCATCTTGTTTTGCTCTCCCTGAACTCTGTGTATTCTGGCTCAAGACAGTTAGGGTTTTAAACTCCAATCGTATTTTCTCCCTAAACTCCAAAAATCATTTCAAATCATCCTATATCGCTGCAGAAGTACCGACCCACTCTTTCCAAAGTGAACATGCAAAGATCATCAAACAGTCTTAACAAAAAAAGGAAAACAGCGACATAGGACGAGTTGAGGGAGAACATGAGATGGGAGTTTTCCGATATACCCTAAGTGTCATGAACCGGAAAAAAAGGCTGAGGAAGACAAGACAAGTGTTTGACATTAAAAAGCATTTTATTATAGATAAGGCCCTTCTTTCTCAGCTGGGATCGTTTGCAAGCGCATTTGGGATCGTTTGTAGCCGCATTTAAACTGCATTTTGAAAGTTCAAACTCAGGGCACCACTAAAGTCCACTATACTGATCTGAGGTAAAACGCACATGTCAATCAACTATCATGGGAGCGGCCTCTGTTGGTGTGATGCCACAATGACAGGCATCTGAGTACGGCTCGATTTGAAAAAGGGAATATTATTTTTTTACAGATTAATTAAAAACCACAGCATGGATTTTTATCATTATAGGGTAGATGTGTACATACACTGCCAACACAGATTAATCTTCAAACAACATGTAAAAGTGAAATTGCATCTGATGACCCCTTTAAAAACAATTGCACCTAAGGCAGTTTTATATCAATTTTTTAAAGATATAATTTTGTTAATTAATAATTATGTTTCTACTACAATATGTTTCTGTTGCTGAAATACGATCATTTAACAGTGGCTGTAATCACATATTTTCATGACAGATTTATTCAAATATACATTAAATAGTGAAAACAACATTAACAGTTCAGTACAAATATAATGAATATGTAACAATCTTATTTATTATTTAAATATATTCTTTGAAATTTTTCACTATGTTCATTAAGTTGACACTTTGTTTATTAAAAAGTAACAAAGCATTATTGCGATTACTGAACGGCAAGTGCGCTACAAATAATATGATGTTCACGCATTGGCAGAACACAGGATATAGATTGTAGTTTGTTCAAGTTCAACGCAAAAGTCTGGCAGGGATGAGGACTGTTTGAAACACTTTTTTACTCTAAAACTTTGATGCGCATCGTCTCAGTTCATTACATCAACATAAACGATGTGATCGCAAAACAGTCAGGAAAAAAGACATTACATGAACATTTTAAAATCATAACGTAAATTTATGTAGTCAGCGAAAACTTCAGTAGCAAAAGTTACTCTAGAAGTGCACAATAACTTATAAAATCTAAGCCTTTAGTGAAAAAAACAATAAAAACACTATCTGGTGGGAAACAAATAAAAGTGAATAAGTGTAGGACTAAATCTGGTGTTACTAATAAAATGTTATTAATTGCTCTTTCTGCTGTTGTAAAATACATTCATGAAAAACAAGTTAAAAAAAATAAAAAATAAAGACTATTAATAATCTTTCATTGTGCAAAAGTATTATGATACAAAAGGCTCCAAATACAGAACGGCACAAATCATCTGTACCTCACTATGGAACACTTGAAACACAGTGCACAGAAACCTTATTGTGTTTTATAATGTTTTAGTGGCTCTTGTGGGGCTTACCAATAACACAGAATAGAATACGCAGAATATCGGATTTGGATCAGTCTCGTCTGAGAAAACGTCAGTATCAGAGCAATACCAATAATGAATTTCAGACCAGCGCACCCCTATGACAAAACTGACAATTTATGTTCCACATTTGATCTTGGGAGGGGACGAAAGCATAAGGTGCAAATCATTATTTATTGAAAATCCAATGCAGCTCTCCTAGATTGTCTAGCAGTATATGAAGCCATTTCTGGACATAAAATTAATTCAAGCACATCAGAAGCACTTATGATCACTGGAGTCTGCCTGGTAGAACTAAATGAAACAGGGATTCAAATATTTAAAAGTTACCAGTACACTTATACCTCCACAGTTGTATCAGGCAAATTATGACAATTTAATCAACACTATTAAAAAGGATCTATTAAAGTGGGAAGTGTGGCCACTTTCACTGTTAGGCAGGACTGACACTGTGAGAATGACACTGTGTGATTTTACCTATAGACTGCTCTTCTTATTTCAGTCTCTCATGGTATGGATTCGACATTTAATGTGCTAGATAAACTCATATCCGACTTTTTGGCAAAACAGACAACCCAGAACAAAATTAAAAACATTAACTTTATGAAAAGATATGGGAGGGCTACTTCTCCCTTATTTAAAAAAATTTCATTATTTGGCTCCTCAGCTCACACCAATAGTGGCATGGATTAACAATGTTGTTGAAACAGGGTGGGTAAACAACCTTTATGACAGTCCAATCTCACAAAAAGATGATATATATATATATATATATATATATATATACACATACATATATACACACATATACGTATATATACACATACATATACATACACATATATGTATATATACACATATATATA
>JAHKKF010535413.1:0-40669 GCA_019740295.1 Labeo calbasu | reverse complement strand
CACTGTACTATAAAAAAAATCCTGTAAGTTTTAGAACTCACAACTTTCTTGTTAGTCTAAAAACAGCTTATATTGAAGCCGCTCTATGATGTAATAGTGTGGCTAAACATTGCTTTTGCAGAAGAAGATCAATGCCTGCTTCTACATCACTGCCTGTTTAGCCCCACCCACTAATTTATGCATGTAGTGTAAATAACAAGAGAGACAAACATAGGTCTATGCAGAAACTAAATGGTATAGATGCCTCAGAAAGCAACAAGACAATGTGCAGTTCCAAGCTGTGGTAAACACAGTCTTTGCATTGCCTCTTTTCTGATCCCAACATTAGGAAAGAGTGGATGAACTTTATTTTTAATGAAGTTCCAGACCGTCAGTGAGAATTTGATCCTTTGTTCATTTAACTGCAGATTTTTTTTTACAAACAAGGCACAATTCGACGCAGTACGAACAATGTTGTTCCGACATCTGTTAGCCAATAATAGCAGTGGCCGTTTACTTCCAAATCTACAAATTCCTGATAACATTTTAAGTGGACCTCAGAGAACAGTACAGAATAATAAAAATGGCAGTTCATGACCGCTTTAAGTAGTACTAAGTAGCAATATTAGATTAATTCATCAATACATGTTTGAGCCAGAAACTGATTCTGAAGAAGTAGAAGAAGAAAAAACAAATTATACAGGGTCATCTACAAGTCAGTGTATCATAATCGTAATTCATTTCATGTATTGCTCTCTACAATCTCAGACACGCAATGTAACCGATATAATTACCCTTTGACTTGACATTATCAAACAGCTAATAATGTGTTGCTAATGTTACACAAATCACGTTCTTGTTCAGCATCTCAGACAGTTAACTTCTAAAAATCGACATTCTTAGGTAGAAATCGCTAATGATATGAAAAACCCCACCCCACAAGTGTATGGATTTTTTTGTGACCGAGGAAAAAGGTGGATTTATATGCTTTAAAAACAGGACAAAAACAGTAAACAATGCATCAGTCACCAGGCATTAATGGAATCTGGGTCAAATGTTTAGTCCAGAGTAAAAATATATAAGTCTGACCCAACAGTACAAACGAATGAGCAGCAGAGTAAACAAGATATAACCAGAGTAGTCCCTCATGAAGTGGGTACATCAGTCAGACCACATCTTGAATACCACAAAACCCAAACAAGTGCAAATTCAAGGACCCTAAACGGAAAAGTTCAAGTACTGAGTACACTATAGCTTAGCTTTCGTCTCACTTCATAAGGGATACACTGATGTACTGCTTTTGATCTAGCAGTTTAGTTCTGTGCGATGAATTTAAACATCGTGCAGTTTTTGCCCTGTGGAGCTGTCTGTCAAAATCTCTAAATGAAAAATGTATTGCTAAAGCATACATTCCTTTACACATAATGTGTTATTCCCTTCACTAATCTAATTATAGCCAATCTGTGCATCTAATTGCGTTCAAGGTATGATGTTCAAATAATATCAAGATGAAAATCTTAGAAAAGTGAACACTGTGCAGTACAGGGGTTACTAAGCTTGCTAAGTTTGTTTCTTTTCTTTCTTTCTTGACTGAAGGTCAGTCCTATCTTTTTTCCATACTGCTTTTTTTCTTATCTTTTTTTTATTCTGGCTTCTTCACATGTGAAATGAGATACATGGATTTTTTCGGGAGCAGTGATTTTTGCTGTCAAGTGATGTGACTCCTCTAGGGCCAGTGCCATATTTTGGGTTCTTCTTTAGCTTTAGGCTCTTAAAGAAATGCCCACTATAATTTCCCAGTACATTTCATTTTGAGATGCTAATTCGCTTAACCTTGCGGGGCTTATGTTTAGCAAAATTTCTCAAGTCACTCTAATTCCTGCGTTTAAATGATTACTGGAAAATAAAGGCAGCGAAATGCATTGAACTGGACAAGTTTAAACAGTGAAGTAACGCACTGGATAATGTTTGGACTCGTCTCAATTTAGACCTCATTTTGACTGAAAGCAAGTGGCTGTCTCAGAGGCCTTCGCTGATCAGAATGAGAATTATCTGAGCTGAGCAAAAATCCAGAAAGCCTTTAATTACTTTTGTTGCCGATGACATTATCACATTGAACCAAGTGGTCAATTAGTGGACTCTGAATGAGGACTGACAATAGCTAGAGTGGGCATATTAGAGGATGTACGTGATGAATTGTGTGCACACACATCTTTGGTTGTTGTTTTTTTTTGTTTTGTTTTTTTCATTTTCATCCAGTGAAACTGTCAGTCTTAGTAAGTGTCTTTTATTTGGCAACTTATCAAAGTCTAAGTTTGATATTCTAATCTTTGTCTTCTTCCCTCCTTCCTTTAAGGTTCTCATCTTAACCTTTTGTCATTCCCTTAAACAGGCAGACAGGAAGAATATCTGTCATTCACCTGGGGTCAGCCATCGATTCTCTGTCTGTTCTGTGTCTCAGCCTATGTAGGGTACATGGCAACATGTTCACCGCACTGCACTCACAACATCGATCCTGCTACACACAAACACACACACCACATACACAAAAAGAAAAAAGTAAAATAAAGCGTATTGATTTTTCTTTTTCATTCTCATTACTCTTGCTAAGGTCTGAGCACTGCACTGCTGTGCTCGCCTACACATTGTTTATTGCGATTTTCAGGGAGTAGCAAATATGTTCTTTATCTATAATTGTTTATATTCCTAGAAGAGCCATAAGAGCTAGTAGAGGGGATCTGATTCATTTCATTGTCTCGAATCATTTGATTCAGTTCACCAAAAAGATTAATTAACTGATTCACTCAGTTGCTTTTTTTGTTGGTGGTGATGAGTGATTATGTTAAGTATATCCAGATTACATTAACACTGCCCCTGTGAAAGAAAGCGCGAACCGAAGGTTTTCAGACACTTACTGTATTTATCTTTATTAATAATTTCATGATTACTTGTACTGTCATTAAAATATGGCTGCAGAATGTAATTTAATGTCATTTCTACTAAAACTTGTGTGGCATTATTTTAATACATCTGTTCTGTAGGTTTGTAATAATAAAACTGTAATTTAGTACATTTAAAATCTATTTACTTTGTAATATAATATAATATAATATAATATAATATAATATAATATAATATAATATAATATAATACAATAATATAATATAATATACTGTTAACCTATTAACATGTTTTTTTTTTTTACATATGAAAAACTATGTGCAAGTGTACCTAGGAAAAAACCTGTTTTAAATGGAATGGGTGGTCACACCGAAGGTTGATTTGATTTGGTCAATGGAAGCTAATTGGTATATGAAATCTACACTTGGGGTTAAATGCAACCCAGGGCTGGGTGAAATGTTTAACCCGACATTCTGGGTAGTTTTATTGAACTGAACTATTGTTTCAAAATCACTATATGGTTGGCTCAAAATTAAACCAAAATAGGCTGTAAATTAAAAATCAGAAACATATGACTACCTCTCCTAAACTTCCTGTTGTGTTTCTAGAAATGTGTTTCTAACACATTTACCATACTAGCGAGTAATCAGGTCTAAATAAACAGGTCTGGTTTCCTAAATGCTAACCAACCAAACCGTAGTGTCTTGGTCTAAACCAACAGTATTGTAGGACTTTGCGTTGGATTGTTTTTGTGTTCACTAAAGTTTACTTTACACCTAAACAAACTCATAATTGAACAGTTAAGGGAATGCTTGTGACATTACACGTTTCTCTGTAATTACGCATTGGCTTCATTCCTTCATATTAAACGTTTAGATAATTTCCACTGGAATAATCTGTATATATCTGAATAATGCAGTAGCATGTGATTCTCTTTACCCTGAATCATCTGAGCTGTGCATCATCAGACAGCTGTCCTTCATCAATATTAACTGATTTGCATGGCTACACAGCCCCCCCTGTGGCCTGGAGGATGCGCCTGTGGAAACACTCGTACCCTTCCGCATCGGGTTTGCATCCTTAGCTTTGTCCCACCTGCCGATACCTCCATAACTTATTCATTAAACACCTGCTAGTGTTTGATCCTCAGAGGGGGAGCTTGCCGTCATCGCTTACCATTCACCGTCTCTATTTGTTCCCTTCTTCTGAGTTAATGTCTGATAGTTTGCAGAGCTCCAGCTCAGGAGGGTGATGTAAATGTATCCCACTCAGACGGGTATTCATTTAGTCATTCAAACGCGGACTGGGCCTCTGACTGCATGTAATTCTGAAAACCTCATTATCCTCTTTGCACGGCTCCCGTTCCACATTCACCTGCCTCTCTCCCAGGGATGTTCCTTTCAACCGCGCAAAATTTTTGCAACACGATGGCTCGTCTCTGTGATACATTTGAAATATTTCCATCTTTCTGTGGAGGGGTGGTGAGAGTGGGGTAATGAAATTAGAGAGTGCAGAGACTTGGCAAATTTGTCTGCGCTGAGGCTGAGTTCAATTACAGTAGGTCTGATTTCTCGCGTGGTTTAATTAAAACACCGACGGTTGAATGGGGAGCAGATCTGGACAGCAGTGGAGTGTACAGCGTTTCTACATGTCTATAGAGCATTTGGAGTAAAGTGAATAAGAGACATAGGAATGAGGAGAATGAGAGAATACAATAAATTTATACAACAGTTAGTCCTAATATTTCTTAAAACTGATTTCATTTTATTTTTGTATCTCTCAGCTTGTCAGTGTTCAAACTATGTTGCTTGGTGATATTACAATACAGTTTGCAATGTGAAACAAAGATGAAAAATGTGAAGATAAAATCCTAAAAAAAAAAAAAAGCTGCTATTTTCTTTATATTTTCTTTTTTTCATATTTCATTATGAAACTATATACATAAATATATGTATATACATATACTTTTTGCCAAAAAAAATTTTCACCAGCCATGAAACTCTTGAAACGACTAAACATATTTATGTTTTTAATTTGTCCTGCTACTGGTGTCTCTAATAAATGCATTTTCCCTCCATTTTCCCTATTAATTATAGCCATTCAGCATTACAGTATAATTGAAAGCTATTATTTCTTATGTTTAGGCTCTGAAATATATAACTTCTAATTTAAGTGATTTTAAAACAATCTTCACATAAACTTGTTTATGCAAAAACTACATCAAATTAAGCTTTATTCAAGAAGTCGAGTGATGATTTATCTTTCTTTTGTTCTTTTGATTTACATCAATGACAGATTTCAGCAGGTTTCACTTTAAAAGCAGCGCGGCCTCTTTAAAACCTGATGCACATGATGCAGATCTGGCACATATTCCATTTTCTTCCAAGTCTTTGCAGTCATTTAAGACTTTATAACTAATTTAAGACTGTGTTTACAAGGTGACTCGCCAAAAGCGTGCATTTTGACATAATTGTGTGTGTTTTTGTCCGTTAAAGAGCTACTGGTGAGCTGTCTGAAGGCGCTCAGCGTATGCGTACAGCTGAACTCACAACCTTTTAAACTATACTTTACTGCGCCGTTTAGGCGGTGTAACCCCGTGTCGCCACATTCTCGGGTTATAAACAATAAAGAAGGAAAAAATTAATCTTCCGAAATGAAGCAGCAATATCTTCTTAGGTAAAAGTTATTAGAACCGCGTCTAGAGACAAACTGGCCATCACACTGCTCTGACCTTATCAGCCCATTTGTATACATTGTAGACAAAAGAGATTATCTTGTGTTCGGAAAAAAATATTTTATTCGTCAGAAACCACAAATCTCTTTAAAAACTGCCTGTTGTTTTCAACATTGCATTGTTATATTACATAAAAGTTTTACCCGCCAACTGGCGACTGACACTAGGCGCGTTTCCATTACAGATTTGCGCAAAACTTTGGCGATATTTTAGAAATGTAGATGAAAAAGTATTGCGTTTCCATTAAGCGATGTTATGCGACTAAAACGTAATTTGTTCCTCTCGAAATAAGTCATGGCAACGGATTTTGGTGGGATTTGGACGGATTTTGGCTTTATTTAATCGAAAGAGGCGTATGCGTGTATCTTTACAGAAGCAGCGCGGAGAGCCACTTCAGAAACGTGTGCGACGCTGCTGGTATATACATAACATCAGCTCCAGTGACCGTGTCGGAGTCGTTACGCACCGCAGATGAGTGCAGCGTACATAGTCTAAGCATTGATATCAGGGAAAACCCCTTATACGTGAGAGCAGCTACGTATGAAGTGTTTCTTGGAGTTTATAGTACATTGAAAAATTATCATATGACTTTTTACATATGCCATGTGACCTGTAAATGCGGAAAAAGCCGTTTCCATTGCAGTGCTGCGAAATATTCCTTTTTTGAACTGCCTGAATAACCACCTCATGCGAGCGTAAAAAACTTTCTTGCAATACATGGGAGTTTTTGCGAAATTGACGTGTTTCCATTAGGCGTATTTTCAATTTGCGCATCTTTAAGGTTAATGGAAATGCAGCTACTGTTACACATATTCACCAACGCCGATTTTTACCGGTATTTGGTGCTTTGCGAGTGTTCATTTTTAGGCCCTGTAATAAATGTATATATATACATATATATATATATATATATATATATATATATATATATAATTTGTATGCAAATAATAATAACTTGTATGCAAAATACTCAAATAGTATTATAGTAGCCTCTTCAAACCACCTTTGACATAAGCTATACTAAAGATACTATATCAGCTGTCCACTGCTTTGCATAACAGACACATTTGAGCAAACATTTAGGCTGGTGCAACACTAACAAATGTTAATCATCTTTAATGTCTGCTTTGCTGCACAGTGCCACATCCTGCACCCGGATCCCTTGTGTGCTACAAAGTGCTTCTTATGTCATGCATAAAGTTGCACAATGGAGCTGTCACCAGTAATGGGTCTCTAAATAGCATGTTCTGCTTTATTAGTCATAGTTAACATTACTGATGAAGGTTCAAGCAATGTAAGTAGAATAGTATTGTTCTCTGAAACTTTCCTCTAAATGGCTAGACAGAAAGAACTAGAATGAGTGGGTGAGATGTGAACAATTTAAGGTCAGATTTTTTTTTTTTTTTTTTGAAGCAGGATATTTAAAGGAGAAAAACATGCTTTTATATATTTCAAGGGCTACCAGAAGCAACACTGTGGTGACTTTTTGTGCTTTCTAATTTTGAATTGAGGACAATACCAGAAAATGTTCATTCAGTGCAAGATGATTTGCAAATTGGTGTAATTTTCACAACACAAATGATAGGTCATCTTAATATCACTCTCAGAAATAGCAAATCTAAATTAATTTTGAGAATCCAGCAGTCAGTTCTGTCATTAATACTGAGAATCTAAGTGTTACTGTTACTAAGTGAAAGTATCATAATGTATCTAGGAGTTTTAATTCTGTGTAAGCATGATCCAAAAGGAAAGAGAGAAAAATGCTGACTTTGTGCAAAGAGGGAACAAAAAACAAACAAACAAACAAAAATCTGACAGTAAAATCACTTACGTTGAATGTCAATAGTGACACTGGTCTCTTTCCCATTGGGCACAGCCTTGTTGGATGCCCGACAGATGATCTTTTGTCCGGATTCGATGTTGGAGGCTGAAATATAGAGGGTGCTCACAGTGCTCTCCCTTCGCCCATCCCGAAGAAGAGCCTACAGGAAGAAAATAAGAAAATAAAGATTGTTAATTTATTTTATTTAATTATTTTACAGCCTTTCTATTTTATTTTATTTTATTTTATTTTAGGACATATGGCAAAATAATGTAGTATATTATAATTATATATAATAATAATAATAATAATAATAATAATAATAATAATAATAATAACAATAATAATAATAATAATAACAATAATACATTTAAATTAATTAATTAAACAATTTAAATATACAAAAATGAAATTAAAAAAAAAAAAAAAAAATCAAATACTCTGGTTATGGATATTAGTCTAAAGTAAAGGAAAAGCTGAACATTTAATTTTTTGTAACTTTTATTTTATTTATTTATTTTTTTATTTTCCAGTTGCGATCATGGGTGTTCAGGGTGAAAGACAGCACAAAACAACATCATTCAAAATCAATCCCAAGGCTGGCAATCAAAAAAAACCCTTTTTCTCCCAGCTGTCCACAGGAAATGGAGACAAACAGCCAGTTCTGTGCTCATGGTCTCTTTGCGCACGGACTGATTGTTTTTGGGAGAAAACAGCATGTTTTGGGGCTCCTTTGTGCAGTTTGAGAGTGAAGCTTTGGTGCGTGGCATGTCGTACACCATAGAGGAAATCAATCTTCTTTTCCAATGGTCATAGTCTGCGCTAGGCCTTGCCTGCCCGGCACAGAGCTCCATCTGGAAGCGCTCGACAGAATCCACACTCTCTGTCACACAGCAATGACTCATAGAGAGGCAGAGAGAAAGAGAGATGCTAACCAGCATGGCCAACACAACAGTCACCCACCAGAATAAATTGGCCTTCCCAGCAGGCAGTCTTCCTGGTGTTGCAGAATGATGGGAGAGATTCACCATGATACTCACTACTTCTTCATCTCTCACTTTGTCTTTTCTTTAATTCTCTTTTTCATCAACTCTCAGAGTTGCTGCTTCCAAGGTCAGGGTTTAAAGATGTTATATTTCAGAACATTAAAAAAAAAAACATATGGTGTGTTCTGCGGATGTTTTTACCTATGAGATTTTATTAAATTGTTCACTTTTGAAAGTACAATTTCCAGCATGTGAAAGTGTTCTAGTAAAATGTCCCTTCAGCCAAACCCCCACAGCAGCCTGTGGCCTTTTAATGCCAGAAGCACTGCCTTGCGTGGGTGGCCAGTCAAGACCCCATCTGTGTCTCTATAAGACCATGTATTAATGTCATCAGCTCTCCCAAAGAATCTAGAAGAATAATGTACTTTTGAGCCATAATAGTCACTCGCTAATAAATAGTCATGTCATTGCACAGGCCAGTGATAGGGAGCTCACTAATAGTAGTAATTACTTACTCAAATTTTTTTTTCTTCTTCTTCTTTTTTGCCACCGATTTGAAATATAGTAATGAAACCTTACACTCACCATCCCACCAACAGAGAAAAAAGAGAAGGAAAGAAAAAGAGTGAGACAGAAGAGAGGAGGAGAAAAAGAGAGGCATATATTTAAAACACACTGAGAATGTGTTATTACGGGGGCCACAAAGGCTTGATGAAGAGACCCTTCCAGCAAAGCCAAACAATTCTCACAACTGAAAACAGGCTTTTCAGGCAGTTAAATAATCTTTAGTAAAACTACAATGTTTCGTGTCATATCTAAGCATTAAAACAATTACAAATTTACTAAGCGTCTCACCCTTTATTTCGCATGGCAGTCATTTTGAATATAAAGGTATAAATTATGGATCACCAAAATGGAGCTGTTTTGTGTGAAAAACACTCAACATTGCTTTAAAGGACACAACAATTCATTGAAATGCCTTTTTTATGCTATAGATCTCTGTATACAGTTTATGTGATCATCAGTAGGATTGTTTTAACATTTTGATCCCTGATGTTGGCTTATTAGTGTTTTACCTTAAACACATTTTTTTGGTAATGGTTAAGTATTTTATTATTGTGAGGTTTACAAAAAGAGGAAGCCTTTTCTTGTCAAGCTGTTTTTTATTGCTTGTGTGTCATGTGCAAGTTTATGATGTTGGACAGTGAGCGTTTCTCTCAATGAAGGTGTGATGCAAACGTGAGATAAAAACTGAATAAATCATGCCATGTTAGCTTACTTCTACAAGTCTTCGAGCTCTTTTATCGTAATTTGTGTTTCACAGGATTCGTATCTGAGAGCTTTGCATTACAAGTGTAATGCTGTATCGGGTGCGCTACTGAGCAAATTTACTATGTCAGAAAGGCCTATTTATAGAGCTGCTTATGGGATGCAGAATGTTTAGAAATCATGAATAGTGTATGATTTCTAAACATTTTGCAAGATATTGCACAAAAATAAGTCTTTATTAATCAAGAATCTGTCCTTGTATTTAAAACTGGTGTGAAAAGAATGAAAAGATGCTGTTGTTTTACTTCATGTCAGCTGGAAACTGCAGTGAACTGTATGTGTGGGTACATTTTTCAAGTTTTGCAGAAATGTAGGCAGAGGCTTTTTTTTTTTTTTTTAATGAGCCTATGTGTGCATTAACACTTGCGTTAGAAAAAGTAAGGGGGAAAAAAACTAGATAGACTGAATCCATTGCACTGTCACAGTGATTTTACTGAAAGGGTTTCACCAAATGTAGGCCATTGCATACTGTATTGCATATTGTGTTTGCCACAGAGTCGAGCAGCAAGCGTGACGGCTGTTGCTCTGCAGACTAGGTGCTCACCTCACCAGCTGAAAGACACAAGCTGTCAGCCGCAGGATGTGTCAATGTAATATCCTGCCTGACACAGTCCGGATTGTTTCCCTCATTGCTCAGGGCCTGTCTGAAGTTATTAATCTTGAATGGGGCCTGAAACAGCCAAGGACTCAACACTTAACCAAGACCGGGCTGAAAATAGCTCCAAATTACAAATAGATAATTTCTAGTGGTGCAGCCTGGAGCGTGTCAGCTCTTTCTACAGGAAGTGAAGGCTGGAAATCAGGAGTGGAGAATACAGCTTAAGAATGAGGCCTGAGACAGAATTAGAAATGTCAAAACTAGATGTGTGTTTTAAGGCACAATGCCTCGGCTGTATGTGCATGTCAAATGGGCCTGTCCCTTGTCAAATGTCAGAATCTGAAAATAAAGTGTCTGCTTTGGCCTCATCTAGCCGTTTACTCAGTTTAAAGGTTGGCAAATGTCAGTAAACATCCTTTTGAAGTGTGCAGACAAAAATTGTGTGAAATTAAGGTTGACGTCTGGGAGAAAAAAAAAAAAAAAACGGCAGTGATTTGCTGATTAGACCTCAAGGCGCACTGATAATAATAATTTAGGCAACATTAGCATGTCGTCGCAAAGTCCCTTTACGCGTTTTTAAACGCGGGCCGTCGCTGGAAGGTGTTTCAAATCAGCTGTAATAATTGAGGACCGGCACGGCCACACGTTCCGCCGCCTATTACCACGTATTAATTTCACTATAAGAGAGATAAGTGTTCTGCGGCTTTGTTTTCCCATCTCCCTCAAAAAGAGTGTAAAGTTCTGTCTCTGTTCCTGGGGTTAAAAGCCATTCTTTGATTAACTAATTTAATCCTGCACCTCCAGTTCTGATTAATTTCCACCATTTTACGGTGCAATTAATTAGATGCCTTTTTACTTCTCTCCTCTCCCGCTTTTAATTTCAGTGGCAAAACCGCAAGAAGGTTAATTAAGAGGGGGCTGCTGAGGGGAGGGGATAGAAGTGAAGGGGTGGAGGCAGACTGATGTTTCAAACATTAACAGAAGAGGCTAATTTTGGCAAAGAGAAAGCGTGAAGGCGACAGTCAAGCTCTTGTGTCTGCAGAACTGCGCCACATGCTACCTGCTTCAGCAGCATGAAACAATTTCCCACTTTCAGTTTGATACTAAAGTTAATTAGAACTCCATCTGAAATATTGAAATATTCTCTCATGGTGGGCATTACTATTTAAAAGCCTGCACTAATTATAAAGAAATTTAAGCAGGGATGAAATCTTGGGAGTAGAATTAAATTTGAGAGACAGACGAGAAGGGGAAGTTTTGAGGAGTTGTGGAGGAAGGAGGAAAAATAATAAAAAGCATACAGAAAAATGTGAAATCATGGTTACTAAGTTAACAGAGGTTGTTGTGTATATATATATATATATATATATATATATATATATATATAATTTATTTATTTATTTTTTTTTCTCTCCAAAGAGATGCAAACTTAAGCAGTGTTGGGGAAAGTTACTTTTAAAAGTAATGCATTTTAATTTTGTGTTACTCCCTGAAAAAGTAACTAATTACGTAAATTTTTATGGAAAGTAATGTGTTACGTTACTTTTGCATTACTTTTTAAATCTGGGCAGGGCTTGCTTCTTTGTTTTTAATATGAAACAATTCTAATGTAAAAGGCCTTTACACCAAAACTTAAATGAATTCACCTCAAGCTGAAAGAAAAGTACATTAATGCAGGAGATCACCCTCCAAGAAAGTGAAACACAAATATTAGTTTATCTAAAGTAATTTTTGCTTATTAGTATGGTTGAATTGCATCATCGAAGGTCAGCGGCAAAGACACTGGTTAATAAAATGGGATTAAATACATAAAGGATATTTGTTTTATTTAACATATTCAATTATTGCAGGGTTGCGTCATATTCTGAATTTGCATTTCACTGTTTATATTCATTTTGAGGAATACTGAATCTGTTTTTTGTGAGTGAGATGAATTAATGCATGTTCACATTTAGTCTAGAATACAGTAGCATCATGTTTACTCCCAATTTCCCCACAGAGACTTGTCAATTAATAAATGGGGAAAAAAGTAACTAGCGTTACTTATTTGAAAAAGTAACTCAGATATTTTCTTAGAAATTCAAAAGTAATGCGTTACTTTACTAGTTACTTGAAAAAAGTAATATTATTGCGTAACTCGCGTTACTTGTAATGCGTTATCCTCAACATTGAACTTAAGATTCCTAATAAGCACCGCAAAATGACATAAAAATATTGCATTATTGTGGAATATTATTGCAATTTAAAATAACTGTTTTCTACTGTAATATATTTTAAAATGTTTTTTTTTTTTTTTACATTTAAATGTAACTTTTTTTTTTTTTTTGCAGAATTCTTTGAATAGAAAATTTGTAAGAATAAATGTAATTAGTACAACTGAATTTAATGCTTATTCATTCACTCAATTATTTATTCATTTATTCAATTTCGGTACTCACAAAGGTTAAATGTAAGTTAAGTATAGGTTGCACACACACATTTTTAAATTTTGTACCTGAGGAAGTTACTAGCGAGGTACGTTGCTAAACAGTTTCCATAGATTCAATATTTTGAAAAAAAAAAAAAAAAACAGCATAAATCAATATTGTTGTTTCCCACTTTGTTTCTGTTGACATGTCACAAGATTTCAAATGTATGATATTAATTAAAAGATAAATAATTTTGTCTTTAAGATTGTTGACAGTGCCAAAATGCATTCTGGACTCTGCAAAATGAGCCACAACACAAAACAAACTATAGAAAGTTTTATTAAAAATTTGACCTTCTTGAAATTCCCACACTTGGCAAAATCCTCAAATCGCTGACCTGTTCTGAATTTCCTCCATCCCATCCATGTGCCACTTTGCCTTTGTTGTGTCTTATCATCACATCTACTGCACCATCAGTGTTTTACTGCGGCTCATCAGGTAATGACATTCAGAGGCCAATAGAAAAAAAAACTACACCTCAGCAATGGAAGAATGACACATTAGTCATTTAAATCATTAAGCGTCTCCAGAAATGCCAGTCCAATAGAAAGACATATTCACTGCATACTTCATACAGACATTGGCCTTCATTTGTCCCGATTATGAGTCTGATGAAGGGGAGTGTGAGAGTGTTTCCGCTTGTCCCATTCTCCATTAGTCAGCCCAAGTGATTGTGGCTTAATTGACTGCATTGCTTTTTAATAGCATGGATAGAGATATTAGAAAGCTCAACTGCCTACATCCATCACAATGCCCTATCCCTCACACCCGTCACTGCGCAAAATACAAAAAAACAAGTGCTCGTCTTCCGATTAGAGACGCTTCCTTTAGCGAGTATGCTGATAGGCAATACGGCATTCAGTTACACCAGCTAAATCAATGGTGTTTATCTGCTCTTTAGAAACAGCCAATAAATGGATAAGGTAGAGAGAGGGATAGCGTTAGCGTTTGCTGAGAGGATCTTGCAAGGACTCTTTATTTATACGGCTGTGTTGATTTCTCAGCTGCTGCTTTCTACCTCAGACTGACCCCAGTAGAAGATCATAAGGGCAAGCTGAGCTGAAATATGAGTTTTGATTGCATTTAAACAGAATTATGACACAAGGATTTGGGCTAGATCACATATAAACACATATAGACATCAGCTGGATGGGGAGGGAAATCTTTTATAAGGGGAACAAACGTTCGAGGGAAAAAAACAATAATTCGGGGAAAACAATATGGCTTTGCCTTATCTTGCCATCTGTTTGTTTGTGTTGACACATTTTGCAGGGTAAGGAGGACAAACATGTCTCTGTCATTTCAGTTAGAGGCTGGATTTCCAGGGATTTTCTTCCAATCAAATGGAGCTAAGGGCTAAAGCGAATGAGTGCAGATGGCGCAAGCAATCATGACCACAGATGGCTCTCACGATGAGTGGCCATTTCATTTGAAATTGAAGAAAACCTGCATATAGAGTATTATTTTGAAAAATAAATAAATGTAAATAGGGGTTGGGGAAAAAGAACACCCAGAAATAGGCAACATTTTCTTATTAAGGTTTAACCTCCATTTGACTTTATTCTAGTAAGGTTGTAAGCTATATTAGATTCATACAAATTCATACAATGATTAGTCTGAATATCGGTCAACATTTTTTAGAGATGTTGGTCGAAACGATTAGCTTTTCACTCTTCTCTACATGGATACAAAACTACCCATAGTGGATTGATAGTCAAATGACTTGTCTGGACAGGGCATATGTTGAAGTTCATTTTGGTGCTTCAGCTGTCCAGGTTCTACAATCATGACACCATCTTTTTGCCTTTTTGCATTGGTTTCTGTGATAAAGTTTTAATTATTGCAATCCTTTATGGATGTTGGCTTTGTGATGTTCTCACTGGTCGGTTTTTGTGAAAACAAAAATCTATTTTTTCGCCGATGAAATCTTGTCATGCTTTGTGTCATAATCATAACAGATTTATAGCATTATAGATCCTCCTGTTAAATGGGACCCCATGATTTGCCCTTTTTGGACGTCTTTTCACTGTATCTTGCACAAATTATATTAATTATTATATTAATTAATGTATAATATATATTCATACACCTTACGGGCTATTATAATGTATATTGTTATATTTATATATTGAAGTGGCTAGTGTGACACAAATTAGTAGCAGTGTCAATTGATCATAATTAGTACACACTTCCCAGTCCTTACCTTATTGTACATGGCTCCATTCAGCACCTCTCCATTTCGGATCCAGATGATTGAGGCAGCGGGTTTAGCATTGTCTGCATGGCATGTCAGATTGAGGGGGTCACCCGCTCTCAGGCTCACCACAGGCCCTCCGATGATCACTGGGTCTTCAGGTGGAACTACACAAGATGGAAAAGAAAATATTGTTGGGAGATTTGCCAAGATACCAAAGTCTGCACTCAAGATGTTGAGATTTCAATATGAACCCGTGCTGTATGAACCTCTAAGCTGAAAAGTTTTCCTCTGGGAAACACTAGACTTGCACAACATCCAAAGGTTAGCGAGTCACTGCCAGTGCTTGCACATTTTAATTTAGATGATTTCATATCATCTTCATGGGGAGAGAAATGTTGCAGCTGGAGAACAATTTTCTAGCATGTGATGGTATTCTGAACTGAACAGTGTGGGCCGAGCATTAAGGAATGGGACTTAATCATGGTAGAGTGGTTTAATTTTATCTGCATAAAATGAAAGCAGGTGTGCTTTGTATGTATGTGGAAGCCATCATCGCTGTGTGATTCAGAGCGAGGAGCAGCCGAATATGCACGTGAAACGGGCGTAATAGTGCAAGTGAGGACTGAGGGGGCGTAGAGGCAATCTAAGAGCAGCCAAGAGACATTGTGCGAGAGCCGTTAAGACCAGCAGAAAAACAAGTTCATGAATGGCACTGATTACTCTCTCTGTTTAACACACACCCAAAACCGATCATCCTGGGTTTTATTCAAACTCCAGTGAATTATTGATCGCCCTGCATGCTCATTACTGAACAGATCTGGGGCAAGAGAAAATCAACGTTAGTAAGCAGCCGGCGGAAAGAAGTTGAGTGTGAAAGAAAGAGAAAAGGACACAATGAAAGGAGGTCACGCCAAAGAGAAAGATAATTACAGTCAAGGGGTTGTTCACAATTGTATGTCGCTGAGGTCTTTAATTAGTCTGAAAAAATGGAAAACTGTTCAATCTTTGCTTACACTGTTAAAAAATATTCAATGAGTACGTTCAGCTGTGCACACAAACAATATAAATTATTCCCACAGATAAAATTTTAAAGATCTGGAACTAGAGAATATGTCTCGGAAGACGATAAAGTCATGTGTGCACTGTGTAAGTATTTTCAGGTCTTGCGTGATCGTTGATGGTCAGGTTGTACAACGTGACCCTAATGCAACTGTAGTAAAACTGTAAAACATTAACTGATGACCATCTTAGCTAAGCCTTTGGTCATGACTGACAGTTTTGACTGGCCGTTTTAGGTTACAGATGGTTCACGAGCAAGTCTTAGTTCTTTAATACGGTCAGTGGGTGAGTTGGGTTCAAGATTAGGGTCTTCTAGGTCTAGCACCACTGAGCCTGAGGCTTTCTATTCAACTTACAAGTGTAATTTAGGCAAAAAATGAAATATTGTATCAAACATAATAGAAAACTCTCCATCCCATATGCTAAAGATAAAAAAAGTAATCCCTTATAAGAAAATTGGTACAAACCAAAAAAGCTGTAGTAACTAAATTCAAGCACCTGATTTGTCTTGATGTGTGTTTAGGGATTTATACAGCGTTTCCATTGTAGTTATGTACACGCCTTAAATTGAGTGAGTGAATACATCTACTCAAGTTGGCAAGTATGTGTATTTAAGAAATTTTTTTTTGCATTATTTCGATCCAGACTTTTTTTTCTTAAATGCAATAGCCCAAAATCGCATACAGTAATACAACATATTGTTGCTGAGAGCTATAGTTGCATTAACAAAATACGTCGATAACATTTTGTTTATACCATCCTCCAACTGCTCATATCCTCCTCAAAAACTAAAAAAACAAACAACTAATAGAATAAGGACTGATAACAGTGATTCATCTTCCCTTTAAACTTGGTTAATTGGTTTCTTGCCTGAGCATCTATTTTGTCTGTGAAAGCAGTAATTGACAGTTTTCAAATAATGTTAAGGTGAGCCTCTAGTTATAATGAAAATAAAATTAAATTGTATGCATCTTGCAAACTGTCAATCCAACAGATATATTTATGTCAAGGAAACAGTTAGAATTGGAGGTGTGAGCTACCAGTATGATTTACATGTTACTATTTGCCAGTTGCAGTCTTAAGGATACAGTAGATATCTAACCAGATATTAATGCGCAGTAAGTTTGCTCCACTTCAGGCTTTTCACAGGCAGTCTTGACTCTTTCTTGACCCCTGAGGATGGTTATTTATTTCCCATGATAGTCTATTTTAAATGCATCCAGTTCCACTTGCAACAAAATGAACACAATTTCTGAGGTAGGTGTCCTTGGTAGGGCAGATGTTTTATTTTAACTTATATAAGGGCATTTAGATTAAGTGACTTTTTATTAGTAATATTAGTAACTTTCTCAGTGTGGCTGTTTATAGCAGAGCAGGGCAAAGATGAATAAATGCTGCTTTTAGCTTTTAGTACCAAAAATGGTAGGGAATATCAAAGTATTATTTTTTTTCTGGACGTATTCTTTTTTTCAATTAGTAAAAGAAAGACTGCCCATCTTTTAATATGGAACCACATAAATAAATAAATAAATAAATAAATAAATAAATAAACAAACATTTAAAAAACAATTTTGGTATTCAAGAAAATGATTTCTCTTCGCTCTTCACAGACCCCACAGCCATATACAGTTTGTCTGCCATAGGTCTGTCATTATTGATGGCTGTGTCCATGCACTACAAATGGCACTGATCATTAAAGGAAGGAGCTGTTATTTCGGGCTGTGGCGTTGAGGTTTTGTCAGACATTCCCTATCTAATTTCAGCTCTCTTAGACACTCTTAGTCTGACAGCGGTACAAAGGGCAACCCTGTAGCCATGCAAGCCATCATCATTACCGGCCTGTTTGCAAACTCTGCATCCCCTAATGGCTCCAAATTAGCGCTTTACCGCAGTCACTCAATAGATTTCTCATGAGTCGGTCAGCAGCGCGGATTGATCGCTCCTTTTTAATTACTGGCTAGTGGGCTGCAATTCTTCCACCTTCCACTTGGGTGGGAAAGCTTTAATCCATAATTCTGTCTTTATATCCTGCAAGTCCTCATATTATCTTCTTTTAGCGCTTTCTCAGTTGCTTTTACAGTTTGAATATTGAATATTTTATTCCCAAACCCAACTTTCTTTTCTTGAAACGACACAAATGAAATCACTTTACAGACTTTGTGACTGAAGATGGATGTGGCTGAGCTGCACAGATAATAATAATAATAATAATAATAATAATAATAATAATAAAACAATATCAAAAAAACGTAAAACTAAACGTAAAAATGCTATGTTCTCAGTCTGAAGTCATACAATAGCTTTGTATGAGAAACAAACACATATTACGTCAAACTGTTGATGTAAAACATTGCGGCATATGCACTTGAATAGCGTTTCAGCAAATAATGACCTGAATGTTGGTCTTTACATCACAGAAACCTTTTGCATGGCTAGAGAAATTTTGTAGAAACTCTGTATGTTATGAAAGTCATTTTTGGAGCTTGCAGCTTTTTTCTTTCATCTTTTTTCATCGTATGGAAAATACAATTTCGCTTTGTGCAGCTAGGAAGAAAGAAAACCATATGAGCTTGAAAATACTTTTGTATAGAGTTTGTGTAGAATAGAGTTTTTCACAGTGTCATGACGTGAAGTGAGAGTTCAATAAAGAGCTGAAACATCACTGAACAGAGAAGCAGTTTCACAGAGAAAATGCTTGTACAACATCCAAGATCTACTGGGTTTGGTGTATTTTCAAAAACCTTTATTAAATAATAATACTAAAAAAAAATCTGTAGTCAGAGACAAGGTCAGACTGTGCAAGACCTAACTCAAAGTGACAAGACCTTTAACTTGTAAGCATGTGACTGAAGGAAACAATGAATAACATGCAGGCAAATGGATTTGCAATTAACCAAATGGACTGAAACATTGGCTCAATCAAGTGGGGACCTTGAATTCCAGCAACAAGCTTTTTAAATCAACTGGACGGGCGATGTTTCAGTTCCAGGAGCTAAAAGGAAGGACATGAGAGAGATGTCTTTTATTCTCCAGAGTGGATTTGATGCTACAGTAATTGCAGGGGTGGAAATCTCACTTCATTTACAGTGGGTTTCTATGGCAGTGGCTTCGCAGGTTGAGTTATTGACATCAAAAACAAGATTGTGGAAGAGTGAGGCGATATGGCCTGTAATCCAGCGCACAGCTAGAAGAACAGGGGCTTTTGGGACGGTGGGGGGAAAGCAATCTGTTGGGAACCGAACTGGTGAGGTGGTGTTTTGCCTCCACTGACGTGTCTGGCACAACAATGAGGCCCCGTCTGTTTCAGCAACGGCTCCCGTCACCTGCTCACGCGGCTGCTACGGGCTGTGATAGATAGATCAGCAACAAAAACAGAAAGAAAAGGAAGTGCATTCGAAAACATGCCAGGAATGGAGACAAGTGACATACGTGGCTCACTGGCCCAAATCAAAGCTCCCTTCACAGCGCTGTCACTAATGTGTGGCTTTGCGGGAGGCAGAATTTCAACGGTAAACACTCACTGATCCATATTCTCTCTCCATTTCTTGCTTTCTCCATTTCTTTTGCTTCTCTCCATTTGGCAGGGGCTGTACGTGTACGGTTTCAACGGCTCGATGCATGAGTGATGCCCGGCCAGATTGCCAGAGTTATAGCAGAATGGAGTCAGGGGTTGGGAAACCAAAGGTGATGGAAAGAAAATAAGATTTACCTTTGAATAAGCATCAAAGTGTGCAGGAAATAGAGGTGCTGGGGCACTGGCAGTGAGCGTGGGCTGGGTTTTGGCGTGACCACTACAAGCAGACTCATTTTGTTTTCTGAGAGGATTGTCATGGCCTCTGACTACGCAGTAGGTTGGAAAAGAGAGGAAGTTATGAGATACGGTTGGGTTCCTCTAGTTGAAGAGGCGTGGTGGGGTCAAATCGTGAATAGGTAGTGGCTGGAAGCTGGTGAAGTGTTTATGATGGTGTGGAGATGACAATGAAGCAGTAATAAGACCCTCCACCATAAGGTGCACATTGGAATAGGCTGCTTTGGTTCCTTCAAGGCTACTGTCTACTGACGCCCAACCAGCAACACTAGGAAGACGATACCGTGAACTTCACAACAAGGCAGGCCAGCATACAGATCAGTGACGTATAAGAGTGCCCATAATAAAGAAAAGGGGCAGTTGTGTCCTAAAACTGACTGCATGTCTTCCAAAAATATCATAATGAAAAAAAAATCAGAAAGTAAAAAGAAGTATTTATAAATTCTAATTGAAATGTGTTTTTAATAACTTAATAAAACATTTAAAATCAATTGTGATCAAAGGTGGGTATATGATCTGCTGACTGTGAAAGGGAATTGAGCCAAAAGTGTCCCTTTGTCCTTACTCAACATGTCAAAGTGAATTACATCACAGAAACACTGACAGCTTGATGTTTGTAAGTAACAGAACATCTGTACAGACTCTCGTCTGTCATTCAGGTCACAGGAGTGTGTTTGCAGATGTGTCTGAGGTCACAGCCCAGCAGGGTGGAACTCCCAGCAAAGCTAATCGTCCGTTTAAATAACATCTGCTTGATTTTTGTGCACAGTTGCATGTGCAGTAGTTCAAACATAATGGTACATAAACCAGATATTTAATCAATTTAGTCTCTAATATTTGATTTAGTAAGAATCATCTTTCAACAAACACGCACACAAACACAGACGCTGGGTTTATGGGATTTATCTGATTTGAAAAGCTCTGAATGTTTGCCAACAACTGTTGGTCCAAAAGAGTTGCGAAAAGTTGCACTGTTTTTTTCAATGACAGGGCTTTATTGTTGTTAACTTGTTTCTTAAATTTCTTTTAATTGCAAGTCAAGTCAATGTTTCCAAGTCAAAGTTTGGACGAATAGTTTGTTGTTCTCCTAAGGGGTGAAACAAATTGTACTTCTAGGTTTGGCATTTGATTCCTATTTAGTAATTTTTTTTTTAAAACACCCTTTCTTGTGAAAAAAAAAAAAAATAATAATAATAATAATAATAATAAAGTTTGATGGTGTTCAGGGCATCGCATTTGTGTGGAAATGAAATCTGGATCTAAATTGATGACTTTTGTTTATCTTCATAAGTCTATAAGCAGGGCGTTTTTGAAAAGATGTTGAGCGGTTGCATCTCATGATTTGCAATTAAAAGTTAATAATCTCCATGCCTTGAAGCTGTTTATCAAATCATAGGCTAAGACATTGAGACTTCCAAATGCGAAGTAATGCAGATTCCAAGTTCTTCACCTATTTATTTTTTTCCCGCAAGGACACTTGATCTTCCATTAGTTATGAAATCATGATTATTAATTTGCACAAAAGGGAATGAGAAATGAGTGGGGTAGATTTAGCTCTTGCATCTTGCAAGGATTTAATCCTTTGGAAAGCAAATATTTTCTAATGGGCAATTTCAACTCTTATAAGATAACAGAATATAAGATCATCTGACTACTTATGCTATTACTTTGCATATTTACTTTTTCTTTCTTGTAGGGACGAGCAATGAGAACTATTAACAAGACAATTAGAAAGAGCAGAATTGCTTTTAAGGGTGGGGATGGAGAGTTGGGGTGAAAAAGTAAATTGCTAGAAGGACAAATGCATAAGAGCTGGTTGAAATTGATAATGGGTTTGTGAAAACACTCGCAGCTAGAAGTTCCGAACCCCCAGGTGAGAAATAAATGCATTTAAAATCTTCAGAAGTATGGCAGTGGTAAGTAACCTTTCGCTAGTTTCATAAGGCCAGATGCAAGCTCTCTCCCTCCATTACTCTGCAGTCCATTTTCTCCCAGGCTGAGATTAATGTTGAGGGGACACGTAAGAAGACAAGGATGGCTATCTTCTAGAGGGGTATATAATTGGCCCACAGGGCAAATGCTAAAAGGTTTTTTCTGAATCATAACTAATTCAGAAAAGGTGACCTCTGGAGGTCAACCACAATCCCCAAATCCACAAGAGTTTTGCAAAAGCACAGTTCAAAATTCAGATCTTGTGTCACAGCGGACATGACACAGGTTTTTCTTTGATGAAAGGAAAGGATTTTTTTTCTTCCCCAAGAGCTTTTCCCAAGATTTTCAGGCAAGCAACCAGAAGTGGTTCAGAATTTTGTATTCAGGATAATTCACAGAGTTGAGATTCAGTTTTCCCCACTTTCAAGTGCTTGATCAGATATCAAAGCCTTTAACGGGATTGGCTGATCCAGGCTGCGCTGAGCTCTGTAGAGAGTACACCTGCCCTAACCTCAGCCTTCAGCCGCTATGTGAGGGAAGGCTGAGTCATGAAGTGAGGGGCTGAGGGACCACTTCAGCTGTCAGGTAAGAAATACTGGGGAGACGGGGAGTCACACTCCCATTCCTGTCATCACTACGGCTCAGACCAGGCTTCTTGACATTGTAAAAGACAGCCCAGAGATCACTCTGCTACAGAGCCCGCATATATTACAAGCACAGGTTAGAAGATCTGGTCACCCATTCTCTCTAAAAGCTTGAGGGTTAAGTGGATAACTGCATGCTCCTCAGTTGGTCAAGGTTAGCTGATTTCTTTTGCACCAAACATAGGCATAATCCAGTTCTCTATGAATATTTTCCTATAATTTTAGATGTTAATTTTTAATGTTTGGGTCCATCAGAAGGATCAGAACTGCAGGTGCTGCATCTAAATGTTGTTGTTCACTTGTTCAGATATATCCCTTTGACCGACATCTAAAAGTCAGAATAAGTTCTTAGTCTTTACTTTCTTAGATTTTTTATTGGAGAGTGAGGTTACAATTTGCCTTCATAACACAACGAGCAGTTTTGTATGTTTGTTTGTTTTTTTTTTGTTTGTTTTTTTCCAAAAGTTCAAGAGAATATGATATAGCATGATATGATCCTTGTCTAGCCCCATGAAATTAACCAGTGAACAGCCACAAACATCACAAAGCCACCAGCCCCTTGGTGACAAACTTGACAGGAAATTAAACTAAGCAGGGATGAACTTGAGGTTCTTGCTTTTGAGCGTGTGGTGGATAATTAGCGTTATCAGCACCCATTGAGGCAGTTCTAAAGCAGTACTAATTAAGGCCCAATTAATAATGACCACAGCAGGAGAGAATCATGATAAACAAAACAGCTCGTGCATCATCGCTTCCAGTTCATTTTCACCAGTCATTTCACCAATCACACATATTTGGAAATTGATAGTGGTGAACGATGTTTTGGTCATAAGGTGCTTTTTGATACTGGTAATAGTGGGATGTAGGTGGCTATTTGATGCTTGTAATTAGCGAATAATTCATTTGTAGAGGAGCGCAACCTCAGACCACATAATTTGTCTTCTTTCTTCCTCTAATTTCCCTCACTACATCCTCCCATGCAGGTCATTATTTTCACTTTTCGTTAGTGGAGATCAATAAAGCAAATCACATTCCAGTTGGCGAGCACATGTGTTTTGTCTCTTACCCCACCTCTTCCATAACACCACCCCAATCCGGACTCCAGTTGTGCCCACTGGTGCGAGGAAGAACCATAACTCGCTGGGTGTGGGTGGTCTTTCTTTAGAGCAGATAAACCTACCAGGTGGTTGATTACAACCTCTGCACAGATAACACTGTTGCTGCCCAATATCGCAGAAACAGCAAAGCTGAATAATAACCCAATAAAACTTAATTAAGATTCAATGACCTCTCTGGTTTAATAATGAAGACAGTGGGATTTGCAGCAGGAAATTAAAACTGAGAACTTATGGCACTGCAGGGGAGTTTGGTCAGTGAAAAATCTATTTTTAATACTGTACATTATTCTTTGGTGATCTCATACTCAAGGATAGTTTGATATCATTGTAATCAGTCTACGTTCTGATTTAATTTGTGGATGCTGTTTGAAAGATAGAAATTAAATATATATTTTTAAAAAGTTTCTCTTTGAAAAGGGATTTTTGAGAATGCAAATAAGCTTTTGCTGAAAGGCATATGTATGCAAATGCTTCCGGCAGGACTTCTTTTGCAGTTGTTACTAACCTAGCACAGTAAGTCGAGCGGGACGGGACCTCATGGCGGCCTGGATGGCCTGGCACTCGAACACGGCATCGTCCGACAGCTCCACCCTCTGGATGCGAAGGTGGTGCTCGCCAGATCCGTGATCCCCAACCACAGCGTAGCGAGGATAACCTGGAAAACAGAGAAGTTGACTGGTAAATGCCCTGAGACATCAGTGACTGGTTTAAAAATGTGTTTTTTAAATGCTTCTGGATGGATGAAATCCAGGAAAATTGTGCCTTGTCGGTTTCAGAGCCGTACTAACTTAGCACCTGAATTAAAGTGGCTTTTTAGTCACTTCATGACAGTGTAAGGTAATCTTCGAATGCCACAGGGAGTTAGTGTTGGCGGCTGATGCAACGTGGGCTGTTTGTTAGCAACCGCTACGATATCAAAGGACATCGGTTGAATTTATTGTATATTATTTGTTTCTGAGATCTCTAGAAGAGCTAATTAAGTAGAATATTTTGTTCGCTTTCATGAATGTGTGAAAAACAATGAAAATAGTCATTTATTTTCATCTGCTTCTTACTGTACGCCCTCCATAATCTAAGTCCAATTCTTTCTGCCTCCTGCTGCAAAGTGAAAAGATTGACAACTTGTGTCCCTCAAGACAATAAAAAAAATCTGATGTGAGATAAGAATCAGTGCAAGAACACATTTGTGACCTTTCTGAAATAAACGAAGGATGAACAGATGTGTGAGGCTTTCTAATGGTTGGAGTGAGACTTTCTGCCAGTAGGGGTGAGACTTTCTGCTGGTTGGGGTGAGATTTTGTGCCGGTTGGAGTGAGACTTTGTGCCGGTTGGAGTGAGACGCACTGATGATTGAGGTGAGACGGTTGTTGATTGAGGTGAGGCAATCTGCTAGTTTTGCTATAATATGTTCAGCCGGTCCTCAGGCAAGCTGCTCTAGGTGTAGCACTTAGTAAGCAGCACACAGAGCCAAGAAGATTGAGATGTGTTCCACTGATGCGGAGGAATTGTGATTTGCGGTTTAATAATACACTCAGCGGGGCGTATTTCAGGGAAAACGGACTGTTTTACAACAGCAAGCAAATCCTTTAAAGCACATCAGCAGACTATTAGCTGGGAATTTGCATAAGAAGAGAATACAGAAGCTTAGTTTTAGAAGCTCACTATAGAAAATGTAGACGCGTGATCGTGACGTACTTCACAACCTCTCCGTATGAATGTCTTTAGCGGATCTCAGGAGGCAAAATACTCCTAATTATGAGAGATTTGCAATTTACTGTGAGACCCCTAAAAAGTGCTGTCATTGCTGCTAGTGCAGTTTCTCTTTCCAAGTCAAGATGGTAATTGATGGCTGATGGGCGATACGGATTTAATGGCGTCAGAAGCTGATCTCAGCGTATTTCTCTGCAGAACCAAGCGCTGTGCGTTTATCCCTCGATTTATTTCAATATTGCTTTTTATGTGGCTAAATTTACACCTTCAGAAGTGATCTCGCTTCCAGTTCCTGCTTCCAGTCTCCACGGAGCAGCCATTTGAATCTTTGCCAGTGAATGACCTGTAGCAGAATATTGATTTTTACAGCATCCATCGATATGATTCATGTTCGCTCCAGAGAATTCTCTGTGACATAATCGTCATGCACCCTCATGCTCTCAGGGCACTCAACGCGAGCAAGTCCGTTTTCTATTTAAAGTGTTGTTGGCTTCGAAAAGCATATCTGCTTTTCAAACTGAAAGGTTTAAAACAGCATGCGTTTTTATGGTTGATTGGGTTTATATAACTGACTCCACTTGTTTAGAGATGTATCACCCGTTGTCAAATTGAAAGGGCGTCCTGATATCACCTATATATTTTCGAGTACTGTGTGGTACGAAGTCCAACCTATTTCTGAGCTCTACCATGGGGCTATTACTGCAGCCATCACTGTAATCTACAGCAATGAGGCTTGAAAGAGGGATGTGCTTTAACATATTGCTGTAGAAAGGAGTGAAAAATAGACTGGACTGGACTAATGGCTTTTAAGTCCTTGAGCCTGGCTGTTGAAATCACTGTGCCAGAAAATGCCAATTATTGCCTGTTGCCTCATTGGATCCCATTCACTTTTAATAGACCATGAAGTGTCTCTCATTTTCCCTATTGAGGAGAGAGCAGCAGACGATTATGGTGCA
The DNA here is from genome assembly GCA_019740295.1 of Labeo calbasu. Taxonomy (NCBI): domain Eukaryota; kingdom Metazoa; phylum Chordata; class Actinopteri; order Cypriniformes; family Cyprinidae; genus Labeo; species Labeo calbasu. The sequence continues at coordinate 14,428 of JAHKKF010535413.1, read as the reverse complement.
ATGTGTTTTATCTGCCCACATACAGCTTTTAATTTCTCTAAGTGAGTGGGAGACAGAAAAGAGGCAGGATAACCCAAAAAACAAACATTTAATAAGCCATCAAAACAGGCTGTGCCCACATCATTTAGTGGACTATCTTGGAAAGTTGTTTTGAAGGTCTTTCAAAAAAAATATTGTGATATTTAATTAATTAAGATGCAAAGCTGTTATGTAAAAGAGACCGCTTATGTTGACTTGGCCAATTATTTACCTATACTTTTAGAATGTATCCATGTGTAAACAAATAAAAAAAGAAAAAAAATGACAAATTAATCCTTTAATATCTCACTTGTTTATTCTGGATGTCAGAAAGATTAAATAAAGAGATTTCCACTTACTGTTAGTCTCCAGCTTTTATAAAAGTGATCTCAAAATAATCTCATGTCTCCTTGAGAGTTTCAGAAGATCTCAAACTGTGATTGCAAAGTCTGTAATCAGAGATTCAAAATAACCTCAAGGGTTTCTCATCAAATTAATTAAAAATATAAATATCTGAGTTATCCTAGCAACTTTAACTGTACTGCCAGTATTCTTACTGCATGTTACAGTTGTCTTATTTGAGGCAGTCTAAGAAATCTGAAGTTGAAACTCACATGAAATGAAGTTTCAAACGTAGGCTCGGGAGGAGCCTAATCATTCAGTCCTGTCAATTATCATTACGAGCCTACATAAGCAGCTCTCATTGCACCGTCCCAGCCTCAGTTCTTCCGGCATCCCTCCACCTCCCCTTCTCCTCCTCTGTTTCTGTTATTCTCCTTCTAGGTAATATTGCAATGGGGGGGTTGAACTCTGCGCTCAAGCCGAGCTTCGGGTTCGAGCCTCCATTAAGGACAACAAGCCAAGTTTGTTTACCATTGCCCATCAGGACTGGATGGGCAGGCGAACTCATGAAACCTTACTAAAAAACTCCATTACATCTTCCAGCTGAGCAACCTTTGAGCAATACAGTTAACCTTGGCAACTGTCAGACTGCAATTTAATGTCTGTAATGTGAACATAGCCAAATCAAGTGCTGTTTATGGTGGCGGCGAGTCAAAGCAAGGGAAGCAGACGGAGTCATTTTAATGGCCATTGACTTGGTTCGATACTGTGTTTATTCCTGATGAGAGATTGATGGGTTTGTTGCAGGCAGCATCTACTGCCACTTAATGCCTAGCTACAAATCTTGAGGTCTTATTTCTCAGATGGATGCAGAATATATGCACCGGCTTCTATAGACATTACTGTTTATCAAGCACTATTACATCACAGTAATTTGCAAAATCATCTACTTCAGTATGGCTTAGCACAGTCTAATTGAACACTGACTCTTCCGAAATGCACTATTTTGACCTATAAATATATATACAAAGTACTAATACTAAATATAATATAATATAAATATTTATTTGCTTATTTATTTACTTGCATGTTTGTTTGTTTGCTGAGTGGGCCTCTTCTGTCCACTGCTAAGAAGGAAGAAGAAAAAAATGGACTTTGAATGCTTGAGTTTGAAGTCAGCAGGGATTTACTTCCTGCAGTGATCTTGTAATAAAATGAAGGAGCAATCCTAGATAGTCTTTGTGCAAGCCGACACCAGTCAAATAACAAACAATGATTAACTGTGATCTAGAGATTACATCCACCCACCTGTATCATTATGTGAACTGGGCCCTCATATACACATGCACTGCCTTATACACCCAAACATTGTGCCTATCAGTGATGTTCATTATGATACACATATAATCTCTCCTCTGGACAACTCTTAGATTAATTTATCATTATATAAATCATGCATGCTTCACCCAAGAAATGCACAGTCGAGGATGAAAGAGAGAAGAATGAAATAATTCTGTCATTGATCACAATGAATCCCTAAGACAACCTACGTCAAGCAAAGCAAACAATATAAAATAGCCCCATTAGAGTTAATGAATCCATCAGGACAGGAAAGGATTAGTCTTTATGTCAGATCGATGGAAGGGGAAAAGGGCCGTGAATGGAGACGTGACGCAGTGATTAATGGTCATGCGAACGAGTGAATGTATCTGCCTGACAGCTCATACAGAGGAAATGATCGAGAGAAATGTCTTAATTACGTACAACTGTAATTTTCTTCCATTTGGTCTGATTCAGATTCAGGGTACCAAGAATCAGATATATTTTGTAGAAAGCAGGGATGATAAAGTACAGTACTTAATACAATAAAAAAGAAGAAAAAAAAACAAAACAAAAAAACATAATGCTAATGCTAATGCTAATAATAATAATAATACAAGCCCTTTTAAGGTTTGGTAGTACTGATTTGGTACTGACCTTGCTACTGACAAGCATTTTATTTTATTTTATTTTATTTTATTTTATTTTATTTTATTTTATTTTATTTTATTTGACAAATTCTCATTATTATAAAAAGTTGCTTACTAGCATGCATACTGGCTGTTTATTACTACCTATAAAGCACATATTAATGCCTTATTCGATATGGCCATATATTAGATTACTTAACCCAACCCCATATCTGAACTTATGAACTACCTTGCTAACTATTAATAAGCAGCAAATTAGTAGTCAATGAGGCAAAAGTCATAGTTAATAGTGAGAATTGGTCCCTAAACTATAATTTAATAATTATATAACTATAATTTAATTTTTATTTATTAAACCTAAGCACTGTTTATATAATTTTAATATTATGTATTTATTTAGCTTTACTAATTATAATTAGTAACTTTTAAAATAAGAATTTTATACCAATAATCAAGTTTTTCAATGTTTTAAAGCTGGTACTAGGAATTGTTCAACTTGCATTGAACTGAAATCTTAGTAGAATTGGGGATTTGACATTGCTCTGTGACTATGAAGCTTCCTATAGATTTTTCCTTTTTGCTGTCCCACAAAACATTGGCTTTCAACTGAGCAGCATAAATCCGAAAGCTACTGTTTGGATTACTGATGTGCCAAGAGTGTAAATAAAACAATGCGTCAAAATCGGAATCAGCATGCTGCTCGGCTCTTTTACGTCCAAGCATGCTTGCGCCGTCTCCCTCTCTGGTTCTGTTTGGGTATTCACGTTTACACCAGCAACACACACAATGCATATTCATGACTCTTATTTGTGTGTTTGTGGCAGCCCTGGGCTGATGTCTTTAATTAGAACCAGCAGCAAAAGGACCTCCACGAAGAATGTGGGGACTGATACAAATCAGCTTCTTTTGTCTACTGATTTATTAAACATATTGTTTGCGATTTCTCATTTTAATCAATGTTCTCCTGAACTGAAACCACACTGAATGAGACAAGCCTCTTCCATGAATAGCTGAGTAGGCTGATATTGAAATGTGTAGCATTTGTACGAGCTGTTGTACTCGCCTCTTTTTTTTTTTTTAATGTGTGCAGCTGCTAGCTTGGAGTACGTAGTCGTAGATGTGTCAATTTTCTTTATTGGACGCAGCGTTACTTGTTGACGCTGGCAAGACTGATAAAAGGAGCAGCTGTGCAGATTTTTATTCTGTAAAGTGTCATTCATGTCAAAGCAGCGCACCTCCGCCCTTGTACCCGAAGCTTGCTTTTAAAGTGCTCTTTTGTCTAAAGCACGGGCTCTCGGCAACTCGAAAAAAATTACATGCTGTAAAAAAAAAAAGAGAGAGAGACGTAGCGAGCGCAGAACTTCATTGAAATTCTTCATGGCCCTCTGAGCGCTGGCCCGCCATTGATCCGCATAAAGAGCTAGATGGGGCTGGCTCGCCTCGGATTGGGTCGGCCCTCAGTTCCCGGCCGTGACTGTTAAACTGCAGCTGATGTGCCGTTAAGTGCCGCTCTCTGTCTCTCTTCTCATAATCGCGAGTCCCGCAAGCGCAGAACCTCTTCTCACCTCCCAACCCCCACCCCGGATTCAATTCACCCTCTCTTCCTCTTTGACCACTTTTAAAGCTCTTCTCCCAGTGTTTACATTGCCAGAGCCTGGCTCCCAGGAGCCTGATAATGACAAACTTGGGAGCCGAATGGATTTATCAGGGCTCAGTTGTCTATTGGGGTCTAATTAAAGGCCACTATCAGTGCCAAAATGGCACAGAGCAGCGGCCACTGAAGGTCAGAGGCAAATAGACCTGTGATCTCCAGTGGAATACATATTTAATTTTAAGGATAAGCCCAGCAACTGTTTTTAAAGAGGCCAACTGGGTTTTACATCATGCTTTGCACTGGAAATATCCCAGGATGCATAGCCGAGCTGCATCTGTGATAGGAAAATAGAGTAAAACGTTGATTTACCCTTTACGCTGCTCATCGAGTCTAGGGAATTGTGTTAGCATCAAGACTTTTGTTAATCTACACTTTTCAAAATGATGCTTACACCTGCTCTTTCCCCACAAGGATTTCATGCACTGTAATCCAGTGTAAATGTCATAAAGAAGGGACCAACTGTTTCCGATCAACCTGAATATGAAAACGAAGTCTGCGATGTTCAAAGTCTGTAGGCGGATGGAATGGGAATCCAGTGGTTGTCAGTACGAATTAAGCAATCAGCTTAGCCAAACAGCAGCACTTTGCAAGTGGGAAGAGCCACACTCTTCACAAGCTATTAACTGTTAAAAGTACTTAAGAGGTTATATTTTAGTTGCTCTTGTCCTTCTGTGCCTGACACCAATTGGACAGTTTTTAAAAAGCAATCACACCCTCCAGCTTTAACTTGTGTATACCAAAGTCAACTTTAATTATCAAAAGCCTTGTTTAAAACCAATTTGGTTGTTCGAGAGGCAAATTAAGACCATCTGCTAGGTGAGGTGTAAAATTCAATCAAAATTGCTGGAGCTGTGGACACTATAACCTTTCACACAGTAATTAAGGTAAATTGTTTACATTTTAAAAAACAAATCTGCCGATTTCTTTGAGGAAATGACTAGCTTAGAGCAGTCTGAATGTCAGTGCCGGCTTTGGTTGGTTTCTGCAAGTTAGTGCTAGTCTAGCAGTTGACGCTTATTGCACTGATTTGGTTGGTCATCTTTCTTGTGGAGACAGTGGAGCTTGTCAGCCAGCATGGTCTTTCTTAAGCTAGGAACTGTACACTCCTAAAAATAAAGGTGCTTCACGATGCCATAGAAGAACCTTTTTTGTCTAAATGGTTCCATGAAGAACCTTAAACATCTGAAGAACCTTTCCGTTTCACAAAAAGGTTTCTTTGTGGTGAAAGCAGGTTCTTCAGATTATAAAAAGGTAAGAACAAGATGGTTCTTTAAAGAACCTTTGACTGAATGGTTCTTTGTGGAACCAAAAATGGTTCTTCTATGGCATCGCTTGAAGAACCTTTTAAAACACCTTTATTTTTAAGAGTGTAAGTTGGTCGACTATCATGGTCTTTTTTGTAAAATTGTTTTAGCTAGTCAACCAGCATGGTCTTTCCTCTGTTTATTGTGAAGCTACCAGCATTTGTGAAGCTAGTTAAGTTTGTTCAACAGCATGGTTTTTCTTCTCAGGAGATGGTGAACCCTTTTAACCTGTGTGATAGCAGTCTTTTCTGTCTTTTTTGTTAAACTAGATGACAAGCATAATGTTTTGTGAAGATGGTCAGTCAACCAGCATGGTCTTACAAGTGAAAATGACTGGCTAGTTGACCAGCATAGTTTGTGTAGAGAAAATGGTTGTTAAGCTAGTTAAGTTGGCCATCTAGCGCATTCTTTCTTGTAAAGTTGGTTGGAATAGATGAACAAAATGGTCTTTCTTGTGAAGCTAGTTAAAAGCAGTTTACCAGCACAAAGTCTCTCTTGTAATATTGTGAAGATATGACCAGCATGGTCTTACAAGTGAAGATAACTAGCTAGTTGACCAGTATAGTTTGTCTCGTGAAAATGGGTAAGAAAATCTACCCTTTTCAGTCATATCAAGATTACGCTAGTTAAGAAGCTTGACGGGTACACCAGCATCAAACTCTAAACTGGTGATGTTATGAGTCGAGTGTGCTAAAAAATACTAAACTGTTTATGACTTTGTTACTGTACCTATAAGCTCTCTTCCGACACCCAAAGCGAGGCCATCTTTGATCCACAGCACAACACCGTGGTAACCGGGGATGGAGCAGGGTAGTGTGACAGGCTGACCAGCCACCACGACCAAGTCCTGAGGCTGCTGCGCAAACATGGCATTCACTCCTGAAACATAAGAGACAGAAAAAGGGAGAGAGTTAAACTTTAATGTTTTAACTACAACACTCTGTTTTAGAGCTCTTTCCTCATACAGACATCCATTAAGAAGTGGTTTAATGTTACATGACCTAATTTAAAGAATTTATTCAATGAATAACTCTCAAGTACTCAAGTGTGATTAACACGGAATGTTGAAGTGCACCAAGGGCCTCTTTTCACCCTGTCAACACTGCATCTTTCACACAGAAAAATACCTAAAGCAAATGAAGTTGAACTCCATTAGAGATAGGTGGCCCGAGAAGGCTGTCAGCAATAGCCCATTGAGACCCACTTAAAGAGACGTGTCACAGATACAAGAACATAGAAACAGAAGGAGAAGGAAAAAATAGAGTGCAAAAGTGACAGCCTTCAGAATCAGCAGTATTCCTGTATCTATCCACAGGTGGGCACCACGATACCAGCACAACGATACATGTCACTCGGGGGGTCCAGGTTTGACTGGTTAGCATTGACAGTTGGTCCCAAAGATTTCTGTCTCCAAAGGGAATCTAGTTAGAAGACAAATGTCTTGTATTTCAAACTCCAGTGGTACATATTGCATGTGCAGTCACAAACACGCACGCTCAAAAATACAATGGTTGACATCAGCTATCAATATTGCAATGAGCTGTCTCAGTGGAGAGATGACGAGTTTCTCGCTGGCAGTACTGTATAATGGGAGTCACACTGGCAGTCATGCTGAACTCTGCAGCTGTCCCTGATGTGAGCCTATCTAGAATTGGAGAAAATGGCTCATATTGCTCATTCCACTCTAAATCTCAGTGTACTGCTTAATCAATACTCATTTCTGTGGAACACTTACCAGCCTCTCATTTTTTTTTTTTTTTTCTGATGTACTGTAAGTGTGTGTGTTTCTAACTTAGTTATACTTTACTACAAATGTCTACAGAAATAAGCAAAATATGATAAAACAGCGTTTGGAGGATGTCTTTCCATTCCAAAAGTGTTGTGACTGTAAGTACTGCAATTATCTTATTCAAAGTGTATTTAAAAAATTACCAAAAACAGTATTTAAAAGATAATTCAGTGTTACCCTTTCAGTAAGTTTTAATGGTAACTTTGTTTTGTTTTTTCCCAATAAACTGCAACAAAGGGCAAGGTTAGAGTGTAGTGGATATTTTGTAGATTTTTCTGCTCTAATGTTTGCCTAACCTATAAAATTTTTATAATTTGTAATTGCTTGCCCTTTAAAGCACTACTTTTACCAATACTCAGCCTTTAACAATAAATTATAAGGATAACACTGAGTCACTGAATTTTCTTTTTATGTGGACTATGGCTGTGCAGTTAAAGATAATACATAACAAGATGATATTTCACCTATTTGTTGCATATGTCCGTTACCTGTATGGTACATGGACATATCCGGCGTTTTTTTATTTAGTGTCTTGCAACGTGTCATCATGTCAAATTAAAAAAATAGTTAATCTTTTAAAATCACATTTTCTGTTCCACTCCGTCAAGCAGTTTATAAACACAAGAAGATGGCGCCTGGGAACGCACCCCAAGAAACATGATGGAACATGAGGCTAATTAAGTCTAATTATACTGGTTTGAGACGGTTTCATTCAGATGACCCACCGACAAGTAAATTATGCAAATATGTAATCTTGCACATTCCTATTAGAGTTAGGGTCAGTCTGTAGTAATTACCTTTATTTGAAAACAGTTGGACTCTATGCTAATACTCTGTTTAGTCAGCTATGGACACATCTCTGTGTGAGTATGTACTAATATCTATAAAATATGACATTTTCTAGATTAATGCTAAATTAAACACACTAGGAGAAAATAATTAATTGCCAGAATCCAGCAGGATGTCTTTAATGCTGTGAATTCCATGGATTAGTAAACAAATCAGTCATACCTCTGTCTTGCCTCCAGTAAAATGTGATGAATGGCTTGTTAAAAGCTTAACACGAGTCCACAGATTGATTTATACAAATTCTCCCTGGCGAAATCCAACGTCTGCTGCTCCAACAAGCTATTATTAAATCAACAACCGCAAAGATGTACTATGAATTCTTATAAATATATTGGGCTGTTCATCTTTGAAGGCTAGCAGGCTTGCCTGGACACTGCAGCGTTTCTCATTCTGTCTTTTTCTGCGCTGTGAGCTGGTTTATTTGTATGAGCGTGTTTGTGTGTGTGTTTGCCGTGAAGGTCCTCTGTAGATTACTCAGGTAAGCTTGCAGAGACTATAGACGGAGGAGTTTATCTCACTGTTGTGAATCGCAGCAGACCCGCTTCCAGGCTGCCGAGAAATGTCAGGTTTTCCCTTGCCTTGTCACGCTTTAGGAATACTGAGAGTAGATGAATTCTTCCTTGTTCTTTTTTGTTCTCTCTTCTGCTGTGAGATGTGTATTATTGTCTCGTCCATTCGGTGCAGTAATTGATTGACCCCTTCACTGTTATTGCGCTCAGTGTGCTTGTTAACCCATGACTTCCCTCAAATACTCACAATCGTGTCAGCTGCACCCTGACCAACATCACAAATGAGTTTGATTAGGAGAAGATTGACCCTCTTTGGACTTGGATTCCGACATATTTCTAATTATGATGATGAATGCTAATTAGTTTTAATCTGGCTAAAGGCTAATTAGAAGAAAAGTATAAAGTAGTTGTTTTTTTTTTTCCCCCCAATGACCCATGACCTCTGAACTTTTTTTTCTGAAGTTTTTTGTTGGTCTTTATTCCACAATAACAATTGCAAACATGTTCCCATTTTATCAGCGACAAAGAGGTGGAAAATAGTGATGTTCTATTGGATGACAAGGTGTTTCCTCGCCAAATCTGTATATAGTACGACATTCGTTAGCAGTTGTAAAGATTAAATGGATACAAATAGGAAAGCGCATAGTTCTAGCATTGTTTCTGCACTTTAATATTCAGCAATGTCAGGGGTTAGTGCAATGAATTATTTTAATCTAACAACAGTCGCTCTACGGACTGCATTTAATGCTGATAATTGGTTGTAACATGAGCATGTTGTTATACTATGGTAATATTCAAAGTGAATTATGCCAAATCAAAATTCACAATTATTTCCTTAGATATTGAATATTAATGTTGATTAAAATGTTGAAGACAGGTTGACTAAATATGCTAAAAACTAAAAAGGGACAACTGACAAAATTAAACCTACTACTACCACCAGCACTATCAGTGTGGTCTATTACTATCACTAATGGAAAGTGGCAGTCTGGTCAGGGAGGTTAACATACCCTTCCCAGTGATCTATTTGCAGCACTGCACCACCTGGTGCGTCCACTCGGACAGTAAAAGACCGGCCTGTTTTATTTCCTCCAAACCACCTCAAGCGGCAGCAAAACATATGTAGGTCAGTCAAGAGCAGGATGTAGAGAAATGGGTAAAGAATAGCTAGGGTTGAACTGGGGGGCTTAAGTTCGCCCACTCCGGTGGAGGCATTTGCACGCGTTTTGAGCTCAGTGACGCTTCGGTCACATCTGGCAGCGTTCCGCTTGGATGCTCAGGCAGCCGGCCTCGGAGCAGACCCTTCCTCCTTCTCCCCCTCATCTTCTCAACGTTGTAGACTGCCAGCTGCACAGGCAGCCATGCATGGAGACCAGTGAAGTGGAGGCAACAGATTCCTGCATTCTTCCTCATATGGTACTACTGCTTTATTATAGCCCATGATCAAGTCCTTCAAAGCGAAGCCGGGTGAGAGGAAGACATTCGAACAGTAACAAGCCATGTCCAGTCAGGGTGAATGCCAACATCTTGCTGATTATGAATGATTAATGCTAATGTACCAGTGTGGGCAGAAGTGACACTAATCCTCTTCATAAATGCTTTATTTACTTTGATAAATAAGGTTAAAGAACTATAGGAAATACGGCACCAGAATACGGTCAGTAATGTATTGTTGCCAGTAATGTATTCGAGTCATTAAAGGAGAACTCCACTTCCAGAACAACAATTCACAAATAATTTACTCACCCCCTTATCATCCAAGATGTTCATGTCTTCAGTTGTGAAAAAATTATGGTTTTTGAGGAAAGCATTTCAGAATTTTTCTCCATATAATGGACTTCATTGGTGCCCCGATTTTGAACTTCCAAAATGTAGTTTAAATGCAGCTTCAAAGGGCTCTAAAGATCCCAGCCAAGGAAGAAGGGTCTTATCTAGCGAAACGATTGGTAAGTTTTTTCAAAAAAGAAAAAAAACTGTTTATCTTTTAAGCACAAAAGCTTGTGTAGCATGGGCTCATCCACGTTGTGTCCACGATGCTACGAATTAGTAATGGGTCATTCTTGTACGATTCTTTCAAGACAGAAAGACATTAACATCTTGGATGACAAGGGGGTGAGTAAATTATTTGTAAATTGTTGTCCTGGAAGTGGAGTTCTCCTTTAATACGGTTGTGTTCACACAGTAGGCATTCAAAAATTACAGTCTCTCACGCCAATATTGGTAAATTATTTTAATGACATCACGCTACACTTTAGCTTCTCATCAAACATTCTGTCCAATCAAATGCCCTGTAGAATCTGAAGTGTCCCGCCCCCTCTACTATAAGTAGACACTGAAGCTGTGGCTGAAATCGGTCACATGTTCACAGTGTTAGTATTTTCTCTACGGTGAATGGCATGTACACAATGTAGGTGATAGTAAACGATTCAGACAGTGTAAATATGCTTTCGATTAGGGCAAATGAGGTCCAGACTTTGGCTCCGGTTCAGAACGGGCTTTAACGCTCAGCTAATGCTGTAAACTATAGAGGGCCCTAGTACTTGCCAATTACCATAACAGAGCCCAAACCATGAAATTAAATTGCTTTTTATTTTTAGATATAATAATCAACACAAATAATAATAATAAAACATGTTGTGGGTTTTCAGTATGTGTGGTTTCGATAATTTACACATAAAATAAACAGATATAAGCTGTGTATCACATTAATGTTTAGATTAAGTCACTGTCCTCCGATGGAACTCCAGTTTTGTCATTAAATGCTCCTATTTTTTCCTGAGGTATAAAAGCTGCGGTCTGTTAATTAAGATTTGACAGATAAAAATCGCACCTCAGTTGAACTTTAGGTATGTGATAAGGTTTTTCCATTTTGGGCCCTGTTTACACCTAGTATTAAAGGGTTCCTATTATGCTTTTTCACTTTTTCAGCTTTAGTAGTGTGTAATGTTGCTGTTTGAGCATGAAAAAGATGTGCAAGGTTACAGAGATCTAAAAGGAGATACTCTCTGTAACAAAAAAACACTTCAGGAACTACAACAAATGGTTCGTTCAGACTACAGAGTGCTTTTAAATAACTCCTGCCCACAGAATACACAAGGCCTGATTGAGCTGTATTAGAGAAGTCAAACATGAAGAGCTGCTTTAGTTGCGTGTTTCCATGTCACGGTTATGGTAAGGGGAGTGACATTTCTGGAACAGTCAGAGCACATAATGTGGAAGGGGGGCTTCATCGAAACAATAACTACACTTACGAAAAAGGAGTTTATTCAAGTGTGCTATTAGTATACTTCTTTTAAACTTAAAATAGGAAAGTATACTTTTAGTCTACTTTTTATGTACTTCTCAAGTGAAAAAGAAACTGAAACAACAGATGCTTACACATGTAATCTAACAGGATCATCAGACATAAAACAGCAACAAAACTGAATAATGTTGTGAAATAAAATGTCAACCAATGAAGAGGTAATAATGACTGTCAAGCTTTGGGGTGTTGATCAACTCAAACCACGTTTTGATTATATCATTCTGAATCAAATTCATAGTCTTTTTTCAGCTTTTTGCTCAAAATGTTGTTTATTTCTTTATTTATTATTTATGAAACTTACCCACATTCATGCGGTCAAAAATAAAAAAACATGTTTGTAGCTAGAATAAAATGTTTTTATTTAAAAGCATATCCTGTTCTTTCTTTTGATGTTTTGTGTATGTTCAGATATTCATATAACAGAATATATACAAATTAATACCTAGATAGGGACATAGTAGTACACTTAAAGTATGATGTAAAGTTCACTTAAAGAAAACCTGCGAGTATACTTGCAGTATACAACTACTAAACTAGTAGTTTACCGAGACTATACTTCAAAGGTGTACTAAAAATGCTACTACAAGTATTTAATAAGTAAACTATCAGTATACCTATAAGTTCACTTTTAGCATAGTTGCAGTACAAGCTAAAAACACTGATGTAAACTAGTTGTGTACTCAAAGTTTACTACTGTTATAGTTAAAACATACTTTTATATACTAGAATTTCTGCGATCGTCTTTCCTTATAACGTGGTAGTTAGGAAGTTTAGCGGCTAAACGTGGCTAAATGCGGTAAACAAGATCGTCATTCCACAGAGAGAAGAGAGGGGCGGGGTGAGCAGAGCTCATTTGCATTTAAAGGAACAACCCCTTAGAATGAGATGATTATTGCAGAGCTCATTTTGACAAGGTAAAAATGGTGTTGTTTTACATTTTTAATCAAAGTATATTAGACCATACTTTTTATTAAGACCCTAAAGAATCATATCAGCTTGTGGAAAATAGGCATCCGATGACCCCTTTAAGATGTGTTTTTGTGAATGAATCACACTGCTAAATACAGGTGTAAACTAAAATGTTTTGTGTTTGTCCACTTTCGACCACTTCCAGAGGTAGTTGACTGGATTGTTTTCGTAGTGCACATTCATACAGACAGTATTCGAGCCGTTGCGTAAAATGGACATTGCGAAACTCACACCTATAAGTAAACGTGGGTGTCAATCCCTAACACTGACATAGCCATAATGCCAGTGGGATGTAATCTTTTGAACTAAAGTAAGCTGGTCAGGTGTAGCATGTTGATATTCCAGACGTGTGTCCAGGATCTGTTACTACTCCAGGCAGTGCCTTGAGGGGCTCTCCTCCCTCTAGCTGTGTACAGACGCAGTTAAAAAGAACTGTACAGTGTTCAACCTAAATGCTCTTAAACCTGAATCTCTTCACTTTCAGGTACAACTACACCATTCAGGTTAACAAGTTCTGAGTGAATGGGGTGTCTGGACAAGCGTGCCCTATTTTTTCTCGAATTGCATCAAATTTCGTCCTTGCCCTCCCATGCTACATCTGAGTCAGACCATGTGTGGTTGGGTTGGAAATGTCTTCAAGTTCTAAATGGAGGTCACTTCGGTTTGGATGTAGTAGTCTTACATAGCCAGACGTCCTGAAGCTGTGTGAAGTCAGCAAATCAGAGTAACGCCTACTAAATTTTGTGAAATACACATCACTGAACAGACTGTAGGTGAAACAAATGAGTTTTTCATGCAATAAAGGACACGTTGAGCATGTGATTACTGTACATAGATAATCATGAACCCATCTGTCAGGCATTTATGATGAATAATGTTATATTGAGCTATTGTAATGAAAATATGGTGGAAAAAACAATTTAATGTTGAATTAATGAATGAATATCATTATTTTCTTGAATGTATGCAAAATAATTATTTATTTATTTATTTGTTTATATTTTTTACAGCATAGGGACTAAATATGTCCATATTCCAATTAAATCAAAAGTTGTTTTGTTCTTGTAGGGTGTATTTTGTTTCTTTGCTGACATTTGTAGAACTTTTAACAAATTTGCTGAAGAAAAATCAGGCAGTGATACATATTGATTTATCAAACCTGACGGTTTGATTGTGCAGACTTGGAAAATTCATAACAATAGCATTAAACCTGCTACTTTTTAATATCACACTTGTGAATGGATTGCCACCCATTTACATCATAAGGCCATAAAGAGTGCTATCCCTTTAAGAAAATACCGGTGAGGTTGATTATATTATTCCCTAGCAGGGAGTTAATTAGCATTCCTGCCTCCTGTAATATTGGTGATATGCGGTTAAGAGTGTAAAAAAAATGAATATCCAACTGTCATAACCCCTTAACCACCAACACAACATTATTCGAGTGTCAGTGTATCAAGGTTGAACTGATTTAGTGTTGGCTGTTATAATGATGATGTAGAACAGATGGCATGGAAAAGGATGAGGCCACAGCAGGGCCGTTATTACTTTGCAGGTTGGTTCAGATACCAAAAAATAAATTGTTTATACAATTAAATATTTATTGTAACTGGATAATTATGAGGATTATATAAAATGATTGCTGCTTGTGTACACTATGAAGTATTGCATATGACAAATAGTGTTGCTTTCGTCAACGAAATTATGACTAAATATCGTC
>JAHKKF010535412.1:9087-23261 GCA_019740295.1 Labeo calbasu | reverse complement strand
TTATTATATATTATTTTATTATATGTTATATACATTTTTATTATGTAGATTACATATATACATACATACATATATATATTATGTAGATTATATTATATCATGTACATACACAATATTTAATTATATATTAGATATTTAATTGTATATTAATTATATGTTATATACATTTATAGTTTTTATTATATAAATGTTGAAAAGTATATATTAATATATTATTTTAAAAAGTATATATTTTATATATTATGTAATTATATATTATATACATTTAACATTTTATGTAGATATATATGTTTTAATAAAAAAAATGTAAAGTTGAATATATATATATTTAAATGTAAAAAGGTACATACTGTACTAATTATATATTATATACATTTCCATTTTTATTATGTAAAATATATATATATATATATATATATTAAAAATAGTTTACATTTTTTATATATATATATGAAACAGTTTATATATACAAAACATATATTTACATTTTAAAAGGTAGATACTGTATAAGCAATGTCTACGTTAGTGAAAAAAGCAAGAAAAACATAGCCAGCAATGGCTTTAGGAAATGATTGTTTTCAACACTGTGGAGGTGGAATATTTCTAATATTTCAAAGGCCCTTACTGAGAAAATGTTTAGCCAGGAATCCATTTATTATGCTGTTTATCACGACTGCAATTTATTTTTTTGTGTCCCTACAGTGACATGACAGAATTTATCCCGCAAGGAGTTTAACAATTACCGCCATGCAGCGCTGATTCGCATTTTTCAAATCATCCCTTCGTGCACAACCAAACCCATTACACCATGACACCATTGTATCCCCCTCCTCACGGGTGGCTCTGGTCGGAAACAGATGTGGAAACCCACGTTCGCCGCTCAAAACCCTGTAAACAAGCCCTCTGGCGCTACAAAAAGAGCCAACCAATAAGTCCTTATCTCACCTCAGTTCATCAGTCCCGTTTCTTCCAATTCATTAGCTATAATCGCATTGAATGACTCGTTATCGAGTTTCCCCACCTCCAGCGCCGACGGCAGGAGAAACACGGAGAATTGTGGGTGTCTCGTGGAAAGCCCGGAAACAGAAGTGATATAAATAGCAGAAGGAGCAGAATTATGTAAGAGAAGACAGACAAAGAGATGGGGTGTGCGATCAGGCAGCGTCTGAGAGACGGGGCCAAAACCCACTTGCTCATTGTTATTCGAGCTGATGCGGCTCTCGCTGTCTGTCACCTCATCAACGAAGCTGCTTTCAAGGAAAAGCCAGCATTTTAATTATGTTTACCATTAAATATTGATTTCTTTTTACATTAATCAGGGTCGTAACACGCTACTGCTTTTACTCGTCAAAATGCGATGTGGTAGCTGAGAGGACCTTATCTAAACACACAGGGGAATTGAGTCGTGATGCAGGGCCTGGTGAATGTGAAATCTGTATCAACAGGGCACATTAAAAAACGTATCATATAATGCAAGCTCATGCTGGAGCGTTAGCTGTGAGGAAGACCCTGGAAGTCGAGGAGAGCGATCAATAATTCAGTGCTTGCCTCACAGATCCTCGTGGCCGGTGTGAATAAGCTGTTTTGTAACTTCGGCTGGGCGGGATGTGGAGAGAGATTTATTATTGATTCCTTCCACGCACACACGTGCTTTAATTGGCTGAAAAGTATAAAGCCTAGTTCCTTTCTGTTTTTAAAAACCTGATCCTCCATAATCTCTGCCTTATTAAACAAAATATCCTTAATACTTCTTAACATAAGTATGAACCTTAATAAACATGAGGAAAAACAAATGTAAATTGATATAAAATATATTTAAATTTAAAAATGATCATGGTCTCAACAGAAGTTATGTGACGTTGAAGACTGGAGAAAAAAATTCTGCTTTGCCATCACAGAAATAAAATACATTTTAAAATATTATTTTATATATATAATATATATATATATATATATATATATATATATATATATATATGTAAGACAAATTCTAAGTAAATAAGTAAATAAAAAATAACTTGTAAACTGTAGTGTATAAAATGATCCTGAGGTGCATACTTTCATAACACAGTGATTTAAAAAAATACAAAAATGCTGTAATATACTTAGTACATACTACTAACACTATTTTAGCAGAACGTATTCTGAAGTGTAAATTGTTTATTGTTACATACAGTATAAATGTTCACAAAATGGTTTTCACAAAAAAAGTGACACTAAAAACTGGAGTAAAAATTCAACTTTGCCACAGAAATAAAATACATTTTTGAAACACATTTTTAATTTTAACAATATTTCTTAAATTATTCTGAGGTGTATACATTTATAATACAGTCAATTAAAAAATATACAAAAATGCTGTAGTATACTCAAACTATTTTTGCAGAATGTTTAAATTTATCAACTTTACTGTTTATACAGTATTTTTAGCCTTGGTGAGCATAAGAAAAATTAAAAAACAAAAATTAAAAATAATTTTTGAACTGTAGTGTAGTTGTCTGACTCTTATAAATTTATAATACAGTCAAAAAATACAAAAATGCTGTAATATACTTACTACTCATACTATTTTTGCAGAATGTATTGTACAGTTGGAAATGTTTATCGTTACATACATCACAGAAATAAAATGCATTTTAAAATATTATTAAAATAATGAGTAAAATAATGATTTTTTTAAAAAAACGTTATTTTAAATTGTAATAATATTTGACAAAATTACTGTTTTAATGTTTTTTTGATCAAATAAATATAGCCTTGGTGAGCATAAGAAAAAATTTAAAAATTAATACCTTTAACTGTAGTGGATTTATAAAATTATTCTGAGGTGTATAAATTTATAATACAGTAACTTAAAAAAATACAAAAATGCTGTAATAATACTATTTTTGCGGAATGTAATCTGCAGTTTAAAATGTCTGTCATTATATACAGTATAAATGTATTATGGTTTACACAAAAAAAACTGACACTGAAGACTAGAGTAAAAATTCTGCTTTGCCATCACAGAAATAAAATGCATTTTAAACTATTATTAAAATAATAATTTAAAAAAAACTGTTATTTTAAATTGAACTGTAATAATATTTCACAACATTTCTGTTTTACAGTATTTTTGATCAAATAAATATAGACTTGGTGGGCATCAAATAAAACAAAAAAAACTTTTGAACTATAGTGTATATTTATCAAATTATTTTGAGGTGTATACATTTATAATACACTGAATTTTAAAAAATACAAAAATGCTGTAATATACTTAATATACATACTAATATTTTTGTTTATCGTTTATGTTTATCATTACATACAGTATAAATGTATTATGGTTACAGAAATATTTTTTTTTAAAATATAATATTTTTAAAAACTTATTTTAAATTGTAATATTTCACAACATTATTATGTACTGTATTTGATTAAACAAACATAGCCTTGGTGAGCATAAGAAAAAAAAAAAAAAAGAACTGTAGTACATTTATAAAATTATTCTGAGGCGTATACATTTATAATGCAGTGAAATAAAAAATTACAAAATTGCTGTAATATACTTAGTAGATACTACCCATACTGTTATCTAGACTGTACAGTATTCAATATTTCAGCTGACCTGTCACATCTGCCAAAAAATTGTACAAAATACAACCAGAGCGCACTACAATTCCACTGTATCCCACAATACAATGCACTACGCTTTACATTAGTGAAGAACCGGCATTACTGCACTAAAGTTAAGCTATTACATCACAAAATCAATGATAAAAATATGATTTTCCAAAACTTAACAAGTAATGTGACAACACTGTTCTACAGATTAAAATGTTTACCATCACGTACTGCATACGGAATTGCAGTGTTTGCAGTGTAAGCAATTTCCTAATATCCCATTGCATCTCTTAACACTAGCAGTCAGCAGTTCAGTGCACTTTTAAGAACAGCCATTAAAACAAGGAGGTGCGTGGGGCTCATTTCTGCTCCAAACGATCAGAAATAGCATCAGTCAGGGAATTTCACCAAGTGTACAGCGACATTATACAGCACAATGGGTACAATTAGCACTGCGCTTATGGGCTGTACAGGTGATAAGTGGCTTTCTTTCTCTCTCTCATCCAGTTACTATCAGCACCTCTGTCAGACAGCCCTAATCACCGACTGGCTCCACAGATGACTGCTCATTCATCTGCTCTCAAAATTAGATTAAGAAGCAAATTCAAAGGTGAAGTGCGGAATTCCTTGTCCTGGCACATAGAAGAGAGTGCTACAGTGATGATATATTTTTGCAGTTATACCACTATGCCACAAAACGCTGTCAACTGAGAACTTGTGAACCTGGAGTATTCCTTTAACAGTGAAATAATCAGTAATATCACCTAAGAAATCACACAGCAAGTGGAAGCATTACAGAAAAGGAAGCAAAATGGAAGTTCAGGAAAAGATAGAACGACGCAGTGGAGTGTGAGGAGAAAACGGAGGTGGGAAAGGGCCACCGCATACCCAATATAGCTGCAAGGCCATTAAAACAGTCTACAGCCAATGCTATGACAGACTATGGTGGACACCGGGTGCATTAACGACAGCACACAAACAGCACACTCCTGATTAAATAATGCGACTGGCTCTAACTGTGCACTCGTTGCATAGAAGTGAGTGCTGAAGAGGCAGATGAGAGACTCGCTCTTCGCTGAGAAGGCAGCGTTGTCAAAGGGGAACATTCAGCGGCTGTTGACTATCGATCTGTTGATCTTTCGTGCACCTCAGTTCTCTGCATGCAGATCTACGCTGAATCACAGCCTTTGCGGAGATATTTTTACCGCAGCATGATTAACAAAGGCATAACATCTTCCAACTAAACATTGAAATGCTGCAAAGGTGCTGTACCAGCTACAAAACACCTCAAAACAAACATCAGCCACACGCTTTGCAAACTTTAAGATGTACTTGTATAAAGGCCTGCATATATCATTACTTGCTGTTAAACATCTGCCAGTTTCTCTTTGTTATTGTGGTTGCAGAATCCTCCCTATGGGAGGCTGTTTCCACCACTGAATAAAAAATGAAAAAGGTCATTTTAGTTACTGTTGCTGGCTCAGACAAACAAACGGAGTTGCCCACTGTCTTAAAATGACAGCTGTCAGTGTAAAAAACCATATGAAGATGTTTTTGATACATTTTGAACACAGAAGGACCACGTCGAGGAGCATTCAAGTAGGACTTAAATATGCCATGGAGGGATATATAAATGATTTTAAAATAAATATGGTGTGTAACATGATTAATTTGGAAGTGAGGGTTTACAGATCGCAATGCGAATGGGAGAAGCCTCGCTTTGTGGTCGGCACGCTCGCATTTACAACATCCAGGATCAACGCTGTTCATGTACCGCAGTGTAAGTTTAAATTAATCTACATTTAACCAGTTTAATATGGAGAGGCATTGAAATGCAGACCTTCGTTTATGTGTTTTTGACCCACACTGTACATAACATGAGAATAGTTAGTTGAAGTTTGTACGTTAGCATGGACTAACATTAAAGTAGAAGTCCACTTCCAGAACAAAAACTGACAGATAATGTACTCACCCCCTTATCATCCAAGACGTTCATGTCTTTTTTTCTTCAGCTGTAAAGAAATTATGTTTTTTTGAGGAAAACATTTCAGGACTTTTGATATGGTGCCCCAATTTTGAACTTCCAAAATGCAGTTTAAATGCGGCTTCAAATGATCCCAAATGCGTAAACGATCCCAGCCGAGCAAGAAGGGTCTTATCTAGCAAAACGATTGGTTATTTTAATTTAAAAAAATACAATTTAAATACTTTTTAATCTCAAACGCTCATCTTGCCTTTCTCTCCCTAAACTCTGTGTATTCTGCCTCAAGACAGAAAATAATCTCAAAATCATCCTATATCGTTGCAGAAGAACACCCTTAACAAAAAAATGAAACAGTGATTTAGGACGATTTTGAAGTTGAGGGAGAACATGAGATGGGAGTTTTTGATCATGAACCGGATAAGCGTTTGACATTAAAAAGTATATAAATTGTACTATTTTTGTGAAAATAACCGATTGTTTTGCATAACCTACAAATTATGAGAACACATCAGTCTTTTTTTCCCTCAAAATTGGATTTTATTCAACTCACAATTGCGAGTTTATATCCCACAATTGTGAGAAAAAAAATCAAAATTCTGAGATACAAACTCACAAATAGCGAGAAAAAGTCAGAATTGCAAGTATTTCTCTCGCAGTTCTCTTTATTTCTTAATTGTCAGCTTATATCACACAATTCTGAGGGAAAAAAGTGAGAATTGCGACTATATCTCACAATTCTGACTTTACAACTCACAATTGCGAGTTATGTCAGAATTGTGATATAAACTTGCCATTGTGAGAACACAACAGTCTTTTTTCCCCTCAAAATTGGATTATCTCACAATTGTGAGAGAAAAAGTCAGAAATGTGAGACAAACTCAAAATTGCGAGAAAAAGTCAGAAATGTGAGACAAACTCACAATTGCGAGAAAAGGTCAGAAGGTTCTTGCAATTCTGAGAAAAAAAGTCAGAATTGTGATTATATATAACTCACAACTGTAAAATATAAACTCAATTGTGAGTCTTTTTTCCCCTCAAAATTGGACTTTTCAACTCGCAGTTGCAAGTTTACATCTCACAATTTGGAGAAAAAAAATCTGAATTGCAAGATACAAACTTGTAATTGGGAAAAAAAGCAGAATTGCATTATATAAATGTGAAAAAAGTCAGAATTGCAAGATATAAAGTCGCAATAACATTTTTTTTTTATTCAGTGGCAGTACTTTTTATTGAAAAGGAACTTTTTATCTTAACGGTTCAATTACCTTATTGACTAATCAAATAAACTCATGAATCAAGATGAGTTTGATTCTTCGTCTAAATATATTTGGAGAAATATAGCATTACATCACTTATAATGCTACACTTCTCCAAATATCACATCTACATCTTGGATGGCCTGTAGGTGAGAAAATTTTGGGGCTAACTATTCCTTTAAGCATCACAACATTAATTTGACACTGAAAAAAAAATACTGATTTTAAACACAAATTTTATTTCTTTAAGCAAGACTGCAAAGATTTTTAATATTAGGCATTATTGGTTTTCAAACATTACATTAAAATCAAACATTACATTAAAATAATTATGAGCTTATCAGTAATGGCAAGGATTTTAATATCAGCACATCCCTAGATGTTTGTGTACATTTACCAGCATTTTCACAACTTAGCACTTCAAACCAGCCGGCAAAATTTGAATTGTAGTGCGAAAATGAGTTCAACACATTTTGAGCAGATTCGCACTATTAGCTGATCTGCATAATTGGTTTAGTGAATCGGCTAAACCAACGCAAATGGTGTGCTTAAACAATGTCACACCTTCAGCCTATTTTTATTTTCAGATAAGAATATTTTCTCGTAAGCTCTATTAAAGTCACTAAAACAAAACAAAGAATGTCTTACAGATATGAGGCTTTGCATGATATCAATGTAATAAGTAATTAAGATAACACATGGTGTCATAAATATTGTAATCTTACAGGCTTGAAGATTCATACATAATGCATTCATCTCTACGGTGGGGTCTAAAAATAAGGCTCTTTCCTGGCGGTAATAATTCATTGTGGATTCTGTCTCTTTATGTTAACAGACAGCTCTTTTCTAGGCTGATGGCCCTTGGCTTGAAAGGACAATACTGTTGGGGAGCTATTCAAATGAGTGACATTTCCAGGAAGAAACAAATGCTGGACGCAACAAGAAATGTCAAGCTTTGGTATTTTTGCTAATTGGACAAATTCTTCCTCTCTCTCTCTCCATCTACATAGACAATACCCCTGGCCTGGCGAGATCGCTTGTAAACGTCTTTCATCACAACAGTTTCGGCACCTTCTCATGCAACAGCTGTGAGGACAGCTCTGTGCTATTGAACTGTGAAGATTGCACAGGGTATCACACAGCTGACTGCTGAGAATGCCACAAGACTGCTTAATCATTTGTTTACTCCTCAGCAACATCCATCCTGACCGCTGGCTTAAGATTTTTTTTTAAAGACATTAATTTTTTTATTCAGCAAGTTATGGAAGCCTGTTTCCACCACTGAATTAAAAAAAATGGTTATTACGACTTTTTATTTCACAATTGTGACTTTTTTTCTCCGAAATGCAAGTTTGTATCTCTCAATTGTGAATGATTTTTTTCTTGAAATGTAGAGTTTTTTTCCTAGAATTCTGACTTTTATTCTCACATTTGAGATATAAACTTGCAATTGCGAGCTATAAAGTCAGAATCGCATGATATAATCTCGCAATTACAGTACGAGTTACAACATCAGAATTGAGATATAAACTCGCAATTCAGATTTTTTTCTCCCAAATGCAAGTTTGTATCTCGCAATTCTGTTTTTTTGCTAGAATTCTGACCTTTCTTCTCAGAATTGTGAGATATAAACTCGCAACTGGAAGTTATAAAGTCAGAATTGCGAGACATTAACTTGCAATTCGAACAATTTTTCTCTCAAATGCAAGTTCGCATCTCGCAATTGTGAGTTTT
The DNA here is from genome assembly GCA_019740295.1 of Labeo calbasu. Lineage (NCBI taxonomy): Eukaryota > Metazoa > Chordata > Actinopteri > Cypriniformes > Cyprinidae > Labeo > Labeo calbasu. The sequence continues at coordinate 14,681 of JAHKKF010535412.1, read as the reverse complement.
TTCTCGCAATTCTGAGGTTTTTTTTTTCTAGAATTCTGGCTTTTTTCTCTTAAATGCAAGTTTGTATCTTGCAATCATGATTTTTAATTTTTTCCTCAATTTTTTTTTCCTAGAATTCTGAACTTTTTTCTCAGAATTGTGAGATATAAACTCACAATTGTGAGTTATAAAACCAGAATTGTGTGATATAAACTCGCAATTGTAAGTTATAAAGAGTTTATATTATACTTTTTTCTCAAAATTGAGATGTATAAGTTATAAAGTTACAAAACTATAAGTCATAAAGTCCAATTATGAGGGGAAAAAAAGATTGATGTGTTTATTTCTCACAATTCTGACTTAACTCGCAATTGCGAGTTTATATCGTACAATTCTGACTTTATAACTTGCAGTTGCAAGTTTATGTCTCACAGTTCTGAGAAAAATAATCAGAATTGCAAGATGTAAACTCGCTATTGCGAGAAAAAAGTCAGAACTGTAAGATAAAAAGTTGCAATTACCTTTTTTAATGTTTTATTCAGTGGCAGAAATGGGCTTCCATACTAAATTGATCTAAAAGTACAGTAAAAAATAAAAAGGGTACAGTGTTAATTATAAACATTATAAATTCACTTTACATTTTTTCATTATGTAATTAATTTGTACATTTTTTTTTTAATTGTTTCATTTAATTTATTTTATTTTATTTTTTTTTTTTTGGCAAACATTTCAATATCTGTTATTTCCTATAAACAGCAAAAACCAGCCACCCAACACAGGCTGACTTTTTTCCCCTATCTGTTCAGCAAGGTTTTATTCAGCACGATCAGAGCTAAAATGAAACTCTAAATCTATGGTATTGCTCTCACTAAATGGTCACTGTGGATTTTCAACCATATGCAAACATTCATGTTTCCTCTCTCTTTCTTCTATTTCTCTTTCGATGTATCTAACTCGCTCTCTGCACAGACCTTCTTACGAATGATAAACACCCTCTATAAGCACTAACAGCACTCTTGGGGCTGCAGTCTGTCCCTGTGTTACGCTAAACACAGTAATTCAATGTCTTCTGAATGTCTGCCAGGGCCAATTAAAAATCGCAGGAATCCAAACCATGTCTGCCACCAACGGCACACAAACAAACAGGCAAACACATGCACGATATAAGAGTTTACTGACCACCAGGCTGCCCTGTAAACTTATGGCAGTTTGGATTATTAGACTGAAAATATTTTTTTGCATAGAAAATTAATTAAGCTACGACTTTCAAACTGCAATTCTAATATTGGGTTACATCCATTTCTGATGGCATTAGGTAGAAAAAAACACTACTTATAATAATTTGTTATTAACCTTAAATTTAAAAGCAATTAAGTCAAGTAAATGACTTTCCAAATGGCCTCTAGCACTAGCAAAAATTAATTGGAAAAGGAAAATCTTTTAAATTCCCTTTTTTTCCCCCTCATTCTATCCCTTTATTGCTCATTTCCTCCCTCCCTTGCTTCTGGTCTTTCTGTCTTGTGTCTTCTGTTAATTTCTGTGCTCATCAAAATCAGTTTAGAGTTCAGTGCAAACAAGGACATAATTTAAACTATCTTCTACTGTAGTGAAATTTACGTTCTTCAAAAATTTCAATGATTTACTCTACTGATTGCAGCTCACTCAGATCACAGTGCATACGGGGAAAGATAAGTATACTAATCCAGCATGCTTAAATGAGATCTTGCTATTTCTGCGGGTAGCCACGAGAGATATTTCACTGCAGCTAAAAATAGCCAGACGGTGCATTTTATCCGTTATTTCCGTGCATCATTACTTTGTTTTGATTCGATCTGCAATTAAATCAAGCACTCTGGGATTATGAGCACTGTTGCTGCTCACCATGGAAACCGGAGTTAATTCAATATGTGAAGGTTGCTTAAGTCAGTGCAACACTTCCACAAAGCACATAGCAACACCAGAGTGATGGCGAGGTGATGCAGGTCTGTTATCTGTAACTAGTAATCTGTGGAGAGGGGGGAGAACAAAAAGAAAGAAGAAAACGAACCCAGGTGATATCCATTCTCTATCGTGATAGTCCACTGCAAACAGATCTAAATGAATTTCTATAAATAGACTTTCTGAGAAAAGAGGGGTCTTGGACTTCTCTTGTAATGATATACTGGTGCTAGGAGAGGGGCAACAATTATTTCTGAGCAAATGTTGACTCAGCCACGCACTGGTGCGTATTTATATTGTTCAAAACGTCTGGCACATTTTTGAAATGCAATATAAAAGGCTGTTTGAGACTATAAAATTAAATTAGGGTTAATATATGTTACGTTAGGTCTTTAGAAGTCTGTATTTCAGCTAATTTCAAAAGAAATAGTTCACCTAAAAATGTACATTTGCTGAAAATTTACCCACTCTCAGGCAATCCAAGATGTAGATGAGTTTGTTTGTTCATTGAAACAGATTTGGAGAAATTTAGCATCACTCGCTCACCAACGGATCCACTGCAGTGAATGAGTGCCGTCAGAGTCCAAACAGCCTATAAAAACATCACAATAATCTACATGTACTCCACACAACCGCAGTCCATCAATTAGTGCCTTCTGAAGTGAAAAGCGGTGTGTTTGTAATAACCAAATCCATCATTTTTAACTTCAAGCCATTCCAGCTAATCAATAATATTGCTTTCTCCAATGATAAAGTTGCCTCGACTGAATCAGGAGAGAGAAATATGCACAGATCAAGCACCATTTAAACCAAAACAGTTCTAAACAAATACGTTGGTGGATTTTGATGAGGGCATGAACTTTTTCACTGGAGGAAGCCTTTTTATAGATTATGGCCAGAAGCGTCGGTTTAAAGTTAAAACGCCTTAATTTGTTTCTTACAAACACGCAGGTTTTCAGTTCACAAGATATTAATCAATGGTCTGGAGCTGTGTGGATTACTTGTGGATTACTTACTGTGGAGGTTTTTATTAGCTTTTTGGACGCTCATTCTGACGGCACCCATTCACTGTAGAGGATCAATTAGTGAGCAGGTGATGTAATGCTAAATTTCTTCAAATCTCTTCTGAATTCTCGGAATTCTTCTGACATCTCGAATGACCTGGGGGTAAGTAAACATTTACAGGATTCGTACAGGATTTTCAAGAACTTTTCAAGCAATACGTTTTTGATTTTCAAGGACTTTTTCAGAGATCTCACTTATGGTTTAATGCTTTCTTCTGTTTAAGAAAAAAAAAATCAGAAAAAAAAACACTAAATCACTCTGAAGTCCCGATCTGAATCAAATGATTCACAATTCACACTTTATTTAACTGTGAAACCCTGCGTTCAGCAAGTTTTTATTTTTTGATGAAAAAGTTGCGATCCAGGTCCCATTTATAAGAGTTAACTTTATCCATTTCCCTAGTCTGCTTTACAACTAATCACTAAATTACAAAACCGCAAGTGCAGACCGCATGTACCTCAAGGAAGCGGAGCCATTGCTCAGTTTTGACAGAGATCTAATGCGTTGAGCAGGCAGGCAGTCATAAAGAAGCTGTGATTTGTCAGCGCAAAGGTTATTCTGTCACCCCTCCCTCCCCCAAAACACATAAGGGAACAGACAGGTTGACGTTAATGTTGTCTCTATTCTCCCTGGATTAGAGTGTCAGTCCGGCAAGAGCAGAAATAAATAACCCACAGCACTAATGCAGGGGGCTAATTCTGTGTGTGCAGAGGAGGAGGTAATACAGCACCTGACATTTATCAGCTATTCTGAGACAAGAACCGAAAAAGACTGAGTTGGCAGAGGGCACGAGCTCTTTAGAGACAATTTCAGCTGATTTCAGCCTTACACTATCCATTGAGTGGGAAAACAAAAGGGCACTTGGAAAAGAAATGACATTATATGGCATCTAACAGCCGGGGTTTATCTGGAAATGTGTAAAACGCAATTGTCGTAACTTTGCGTGAAGGATTGAGGGCTTTGGTAGATGTCTGCATGCGTTATTGTGCAAACACAGCGATCCCTATCAGTATGGAGAGCAGTCAATCAGCTCTGTGAGCGTCATGCAGCCTTCATATTTTAATCAGGCAATTAGCCAGCCAGCTAAACTCCTCCATGCTCTCAGATTGAGGAGGTGCACATCAATTCTCCCCCTGTGAGCGATCCGTGCTCTTCTGCGTTCATTATCCAATAGGGTGAAAAACACTCCAGTCACAATCAATCACGCATACACACAAGACAAAGTCGCATTAGTGAAGACATCTCATAAGAGCAATGGTTTTCATATATATAGTGATACATAGTACATCCATTTAATTTGATTAATTTCGGCTTTTGATTCGATTTCTAATTTAATTATATTTAATTTGCCACATTTTAATTTAATTTAATTTAATTAAATAACTCTTCTAAAATGTTACATTATGAAAATATTACATTTAAAAAATGAACAACAGGTCCCAAACTATGCAGTTCAACAGACCAATTTGGAGTAGAGATTACAGTTACGTCATTGCAGCTGTACGCGCATAGTGGTGGCAGAAAAACACTGGTAACAAGTGGAGAGAAACGGGTAAAATCCATGGAATAAGAGAAAAAATGTATTGTTGTGTCTTTGGATGTCAGAATCGGAATGCAAATAAAGACGCCATTTGAAGCTAAACGCGTTGTTTTAACGGACAGACTATAGATAAAACCTGCTCTACTTTTAAAGCATAAATTTGATTTACATAATTTGTCTAGAATGATATTCATATATGCAGTTCATAGAGGACATATTGTATTACAGCATGAAATAAAGCAACAAGCCCCAAGAAGCTGTGGTTTACAGTGAACAGTTTACAGTTTTATTCGCTTGTTAAGTATGACATTAAGCATCACCTCTTCCATGACTTGCAGGTCCAAACGTTACTAAACAACAAACGTTACTAAATATACACTCACAATGTATATGTATGATATAATACAACCAAAAAATTACAATTCTACCCTTTAACTCCATACCGAAATCCCGGATTGCCAGGCAATGAAAATATAAATATAAATAAATAAAAATACAAATTATTTGTGTTTGGAAAGCTGTGAGCACGGAGTCTATAGTGTACACTGTAAATTTGAAAATGTTTCACTTAAATGTTTAATATGAATAAACAGTGCTCATAAACGGCTGCTGAGATAGTATTCTCAAGTGAAATGAGTTGAGGTTTGGACCTGGAAACAGCGTTCATTGGTGAGTTTGTTGGACGCATCACTTGACAAGCCCATAACAGCTAAGGGGCGTTGTTAGGCACGACGCGAACTGGGCTTCATGGGGCTTACTGCTTTTATAAAACAGTTATTCCATATACGTAGTAAGGTTTCACAAAATAAATAAATTATAGCGATATTAATAAAAAAAAAATTCTTCTGTCAAACAATGTAGTTCCTCAGAAACGGTTATGGTTGCAACAAAGTGATTGCCAAGCAACACACAGATGTAAACAAAGGCGTATGTTTGTAGAGTAATTTACGGCTGTGTCCGAAAGCTCTAATTCTAATTCTAATTCTGCTTCACTTCCTGTCTCCGGAGGTACCTTCTTCTGATGGAATTTTGAAGGCAGCATAGATGTATCCTTCGCTGCCTTCGATTTCCC
>JAHKKF010535411.1:0-27158 GCA_019740295.1 Labeo calbasu | reverse complement strand
GAGCCTCTGAATGATTCCAGAGCGATGGCTGTGTCACTCAGTCTGATTATTCGTCCCATTACGGCTCTGTTCTAAGGGAGTGAGACAGGAAGAGAGAGAGGCAATGGATGAGAGAGACAGGAAATACATGACACAAGTGTACAAGCAAATGCAGAAACATCTAGAGCAATGCTGAGAGCATCTCTTGCTAATTAAAGCCCTCCTAACAAGCAGGGTTTACACTGCTTTTGCTGTGAGAGATGAATTAGGTCATCATTATCTGGAGCAGAGTATTTCAGAGAATGAATTTACAGTCTTACAACAAAGCATGAACTTAAAGAACTTAAACTACCCAAGTTATCAGCAATTAAAAAAAAAAAAACTATGGAAAAATAACTATGGAAGCACTGAATGAAAAAAAAGGGGGTAATTGCAACTTTTTATCTCACAATTCTCAGAACTGCGTGATACAAACTCGCAATTGCGAGTTATAAAGTCAGAAGTGCAATTCTGAGAAATAAAATCAGTCTTTTTCTCCTCTCAAAATCGGACCCACAATTACGAGTTTATATCTTATTTAGGATGTATCTTTAAATTTCATCTAATATTTATATTACTTTATATTTATATTTTTATCTAATACTTCATATTTTATTTCAGATTTGAAATAACAAATTTAGTTTTAATTAACAAATTTCAGCACTGGTATTTTAGTATAACTGGTATCATAGTTTTTGTTAATATTTTGTGTAAGTTTTTTTTTTTGTACTTTTTGCCAATTTTGTTGTGTGTTTTTGTCATTTATATTAGTTTTAGTTTTTTAAATATATCTATATAGTATTTATTTATTATATTTCTATTATATTATAGAGAATATACAGCATTTATTAATGTTTTATTTGTTTATTTGTTGTTTATTTTTTATGTATTTCTTTTTTATTGTCCACCATTCAAAACAAAATAAAATAAAAAATAAAATAAACTAAAATAACATTTTGCGTGACAAAGTCAGAATTGCGAGACATAAACTCGCAATTCTAAGAAATAAAATTTCTAATCAGAATTGTTCAGAACATATAATGCCTTTTTCCCCCTCAAAACTGGACTTTATAACTCCCAGTTGCAAGTTATATCTTACAATTTTGAGAAAAAAGCCACAATTGCGAGATACAAACTCGCATTTACAAGAAAAATGTCAGAATTGCGAGTTTTTATCTTGTAATACTCTGACTTTTATCTTGTAATTTTGACTTAATTTCTTAGAATTGTGGGTTTATATCTCAAAATGAATTGTGAGAGAAAATATTTTGGCTGAAACGGGCTTCCATAAATATCACTCCCTGTGATGGCTTAAATCTTAGCGTTAGCAAAGGATTGTTTGCATTTAAGGTATCACTGTTGCCCATTTGAGGTACAATTAAAAAAGTTTGGTGTCCAAAAAAAGGTGGGCTCTTTTGACTTGTGCAAATTAGTACCAACTACTAATCAATATACTGTTCAATGCATCACAATTATGTTTTAACATTTTATATAAGCACTTGCATCAGTCAAGGCATCCAAACTGGTATTAGATTATCTTTGGTAAGGATATCAGCTGTACTACGCAAAGGCTCCTGTGTAAACTGCTGCCTTTGGTTGCGTCGTGTAGCATTAAATCCATCAGATTAGAGCAGAACATACGTCTGCTGCTCAAACACATTGAGTGCTTTGATTCCCTCAAACACATGCTCTCCAAATCTGTCCGTCTCTCTTTCTCTGATCGCACGACTCATGCAGTGTTACCATACGGCACAAATCTGGACGAATGTAAGCATAAAGCCACATCAACTCGGAGAAAGATCCAAAGATCCGTGAAAAGAAGTCTCATTCCAAAAATATCTGGTGTTTAACAATTAAACGGCCTGTTTTGGACTGACTCGTAATGCATTTTGGGTGATGATTTTAATGGGAAACATTTGGTGTAATTCTGCTAAACAGATTAAAATGTGGTAAAAACATATAAAAGTATGATAGAATGGGCTGAAATACTTAAACACAAGTCATGAAAACCTGTGACCTTAACCTTACTGATATAAAGCTCATGCTCATGGGTAAATCTGAACAAACGCAATCAACAACTGCAAAGACACTCAGGCCAAAACCGATGAGAAAATAAGCCAGTTTCAAAGTATCAAAGAGCAAAAATGCACAAACACACATTAAAATCTGTTGAGAGCGCCTCCTTCTGGCAAAAAACAAATACAGAGTCTCTATAGAAAGTAGGGAGCACTCCAAAGAAAGACAGAGGGATAAGGCCGTTGTGAAAAATTCATCTCTACGCCACTCGTGAATATTTCATACGCTCCCTCTCTGTAGCAGCTGACGAGGCCTAATGCAGTTTTCATGCATCCGTTTCCTTTCTTTTTTTCCTTCCTTTCTCTTTTCTTCCCTTCCTCTCATCTACAGCAGATTTTGAGAGCATGCGTGATCGTGTACGCAGCCTTGACCCTTTTTCCAAATCTAGCATGAAAATTTTAACCCAAGCAACTGTGTTAGTGACATCTGCCATTAACTCAACACCATCACACCAATGCAAGTAAACAAAACAACCAAAAACGCAACTACAACAGTTGAGCCAACATATTGAAAGGCTCAAGTCCAGGATGGTGTTTATTAAAACAGACAGGTAAATGAAAGTTAGTGCAAGAGACACAGATTTAAATTTACAGCTTGTGCTATTTATAATTCCCATGTTCCCACTGTGTGTAGCTGAACTGGTTACATTTCTTGAAGGATGTTTTTGGACATTGCAATGCAAAACAATGCTATGCAATAAAATGCAATGCAATGCAATGCAATAAAATAATAAAAATGAGAATACGTCTTTGATTTAGCTACATTCTGAAAATATATTAAAAAAATAGCTCTTCCTTTAACTTTCTTCCGGTCTCCGAAGCTGTCATTCTTCAGGCTGACAGACCGGGTCTCTAGGGTCCTGACCCCGACAGTGGCTGTACCTGTAGGTGTGTGTGGTAGCGGACTATTGCTATTTGAGCAGAGACTGATTAAAGATTCAGATGGACTATGGCTTTAATCTTGTCAGAGGAGGCTTTCAATGCTCGGCCCTTTCCTGCTGAGATTAAAAATACATAACAGGACTTTTCATTACAAGTCACATTTTATGGACTTCAGATGAGGTGCTAATGCAAATAATGGAAGATTAACACAACAGCTGTAAAAGCTGACCCCAAGTTTAGTAGTTAAAGCAAAAATCTTGATTCCTCCTACAGTATGCTAGTAATATTACTGTACATTAAAAACATCTCTCCTTTTGAGGTTTTTGAGGTTTCCACTGAAGTGGAATTTTCATTATTTTAAAACCAAAAACTAAAAATCTTGCATAATAAATGACCTTAAGATTGAATTACTGAATATCCAAAGGCTACATTGTATTTTTTTGGGGGCCTTTTTCCATTTTTCTTTGACAGGACAGTGGAGATGAGACAGGAAGTAGAGGGAGAGAGAAAGAGGGGGTGGGATCGAACTCGGGACACCGCCAACGGCTACATTGTACTTTTTAAAAGGTAAAGTGTGTAATTTATTAAAAGAAATTGTAATAATAATGATATTAATAATAAATATAGCTGCAAGCAGCGATTACTGGGGTTCAAGCGCTTTAGATATTTAAGCACATCAGGAAAAAGACATTACATATTATTTAACAACCCTGTAACCACCTAAATCAATTATTAAAAAACATTTTTGTCAAATCCAGGTGATTCACCATAGAACTATGATGTTTTTTTATAACATTTATGACTGTTGTAGTGCCAGCTGTGGTCCGATCTCCCTGAAACTTTGCATGCTTTGCATACTTTGAACACTTGTTGCATGTGCTTTACAGGCTTTTGGGTATATTTGGACAGGCCTCTTTCCTAAAGGACCCCGTTATAGCTTCCCAAAAGGTAAATTTCAACACGTTTTTGATAATTATTGACCTAGAGAGTCCAGAGAATTGCACTGCAGTGTTTTATCCAGACTAAGCGAAAAACATAGTTTGCAAAAGTAGGTTTTCCACATCTTCTCAATCATTTAAAAATGGCAAAGTTGTTTAGAACGAGGAGGTCTACCATACGATACGAATATTACGTCACTTACAGCCTCGGTACACACCGATTTTTATGTTGATAGGACAAATGGTTGCCTAGTTATAACCATTTTTATGTTTTTTCCCCTTGTATAGCACCACCAAGTGGCCAATCTCTAATTTTTTTTTCCCTTAAACTCTTACATAAGTGTGACAAGTTTGGCAATGATATCTCATTCCATTAGTTATAGGCATTTTACTGCCTATAACTTTAATTTTGGTGCCATAGTGAGTCAAAAGTTCAACTGATATTCACTCTCCAGAGAATCTTTCTGCACTGGTTTGGTTCGGATCGGGCGAAAAACCTGGGACTAGTTTGCAAAAGTAGGTTTTGCAAGAAATGCAAAATACCTGAAAATTTCACCACAATAAAATCTGATCATTGTCAGCATGAGCAAAGGATTCCAAAGACATAAGACACTTGAGTCTACAGCTGACAGTTTAGGAGTTATGAGCGATTTCGTACTTTCGATCGCTGTAGCGCCCCCATCAGGCCAATGGGGGCAAGCCTTGGTCACGTTGTAGGTGGTGTGAATACTACTATCCCACCCCTACCAAGGTTCAAGTCTCTACAACTTGTGGTTTGGTCTGCACGATCAGTTTTACGTGGAAATTACTCATCCGTGACCATTCTAACAACTACTAAAGGGTTTCAGCGCTACGCGCTTGATCCCTAATAATAATAATAATAATAATAATAATAATAATAATAATAATAATAATAATAATATGGTTTGTCATTTACAGTTTACAATTCCCACCCCAAACTCACAAACAATATATTCAGGTATCAAAACCTTTTTCAAATAAGAAAAAAAAAAACGATGAAAATTGACAATTGACTCATCTTACCCCAATATCCTCTACCTGTGCAAGCATAAGTTATAACATGGACATAATATTATATATTAATATTAAATTTACAATTTAAAATAACAATTTGAATATATTTCAAAATACAATGTATTTATTTGATTGCAAAGCTTAATTTTCAACATCATTACTCTGGTCTTTAGTGTCACGTGATCTTTCATTCTAATATGCTGATTTGTTTGAAATATAAATATTTAATAACATTATAAATGCATTTACAATCATTTTAAACTGAATTCAAACGGTAGTGTATATATATAAGACAATAAAATGTTTTTGACTAGTTAAGACCTCCCCGCCTCAAAACATACTGTACTTACTGAAAGGTCTACTAGTTTACATCGCATCCGTTCCATAAAACTACTTTCAAGCCAGCGTTTACTCCATCACCTCCACCGCAGAAAACCGCTGTGTGCCCCCCAGCCTCCCTGAGAGGGGTTTTAGCACTTTGTCTCCAAACGGACAAAGAACAGCGAGATCTTGTCTTTTGAAGCACTCTCAGAGCACAGCGGCTGCGGCCTGACTCTCGTTGGCTAATGGAGGCACAAAGAAAAGGGCCTCTCAGGAACCGAGAGACGCTGAAAGAGAGAAGCGCCCAGAAAGACTCAAGACTGACCATTGGCTGGCTGAATGCAAAGTTGAGGGCCTCAGACAAAGAATGTGGGTTCACGCGCCAATGAAGACGCTCCTCTGAAGGCCAAACATACATGTACTCAAACAGATACACACACAGGCCCCCTGAACCCCAGCCAAGCGGAACCTCATTCACACAACGGAGGGGGGTCGACTCTTTGACTCCGGCTCATGGGGCGGTTATGGTGTGCCAGGGTCGACAAACTTATGGTGACCTCAATGCTGGTCCATGTGACTGACAGTCAAGTTCAAAACAAAAATCTAAAAAGGCTGTTCTGTGGGATTCGTTCTGGAAGTCAATGGTGGAAAAGTCTATCTTGCATGATGGTGCCATAAAAATTCAAAAGACCCACCGCCAAAATACTGAAGTGTTGTGAGTGGTTACGAGGGTGTTGCTAGAACAACCCTAAATCTCTACATTATTCTGCTTCAGTATGGTGTGTTCCTTCTTCAGTGCAAGACTATGGGATTTTGCAGGTTTAATCAACAAGAATTGAGAATCTTATTGCTTAGAAAAGAAATACTGTAGCTCATCTATCATTCACATCTGTAGTTTAGTCTAGATTAGAAAGAACAAACAAACAATGACAGACAGACAAACAGACAGACAGATGATAGAATGATAGAACAAACAATACAACGAACAAACGATAGACAAACAAACTAACAGACAGACATGTGCAGTGTTGGAAAGGTTACTTTGGAAATATAATAACAATATAACAAAAGAACAAACAAACGACAGACAAAGATGATAGAATGATAAAACAAACAATACAATGAACAAATGAATGAACGATAGATAGACGGACAGACAGAAAGACAGACAGACAGATCAAAGAATATAACGAACAAGCGAAAGAACAAACGATGATAGATAGATAGATAGATAGATAGACAGACAGACCAAACAATACAACGAACCAACGAACGAATGAGCGAATAAACAAATGATAGACAGACAGACAGACAGACGGATAGATAGATAGATAGATAGACAGATAGACAGATAGATAGATAGATAGATAGATAGACAGACAGACCAAACAATACAACGAACAAACGAACGAATGAGCGAATGAACAAATGATAGACAGACAGACAGACAGACAGACAGACAGACAGATAGACAGATAGATAGATAGATAGATAGATAGACAGACAGACAGACAGACCAAACAATACAACGAACAAACGAACGAATGAGTGAACGAACAAATGATAGATAGACAAATAGACAGATAGATAGATAGACAGACAGATCAAACAATACAACAAACAAACAAACGAATGAGCGAACAAATGATAGATAGACAGATAGACAGACAGACAGACAGACAGACAGACAGATAGACATAGATAGACATAGATAGACAGACAGATCAAACAACACAACGAACAAACGAACGAATGAGCGAATTAACAAATGATAGACAGACAGATAGACAGACAGATCAAACAACACAACGAACAAACAAATGAATGAGCGAACGAACAAATGATAGATTTGATTATAGAAACGATAGAAATGATAGATTTTTGATTAGTCATACCTGTATGAGGTGGGAGGGTACAGTCACCATAGCGACCGAGAGTGATGTGCGTAACAAGCCTCGGAGGGCGTATAGAAATGTGGTGAGGGCGTGGCAGTGGGCGGGGTTATCCTTACAGCATACATCATCCCCCCACAGCACCGATCCCAGAGAATGAAGACCCAGCCGCAGGACATTCCGAACCTTAGACTACAGGGACAAAAAAAAAAAGAGAAGAAAAAGAGATGAACATTTGAATTTTAAACAGCACTGCATTCTTTTTAAGACAATCTGGATTGTACAATTCATGTGAACAAATCCACGTCTGGCTTAAACAATGAATATTTTATTAAAGCACTGTAGGGTAAACTTTGGTGAACTTGGTGTTCAAGCATGCATGAATGATTATCTTACAGTATTTAATAAGCGCACCTTAATTTACAAGAAAAACAAGGAGAAACCAGTAGTGTTGCATTTCATACATTTACTGTAATGAAATACATTTTCCCTACAGTGTTTATAACTCTGTAACAAGCAATTCTGCATCTAAATAAAAAGTTTGTAAAATGACTGAAATATTGTATGACTAAAGAGGTACATTTACACAAAACAGCAGTGCTTGCAACACAGCAAAACACAGTGTTTTTAGGCAAGTTTTAGGCAGGTATGGGATTGGATTCTGTATAAAATGCCATCAGAACAACATTACTATTTACAATTATCATGATACTCAGCATTCTTCTGTCTGCTGTGCAGGAAAATCAATTTTAATATGTGCATTAATGCAAGAAAGATAACCAGTCATAATGAAATGGTTCATTTTCTATTGTCCTCTCACATCAAAATCTACAGACATAACTGTTTTGGACTGTTTTCGCTTGTAAACAGTGCTTGATCTGTGCATATTTCTCTCCTGATTCAGACAAGACAACTTTTTCAGTGAAGAAACCAATATTATTTTAGCCTGATGGAATAGTTTGAAGTTAAAAACATCTTAATGACAGATTTGTTTCTTACTAAACACAGCTTTTTGCTTCACAAAATGTTAACTGATAGACTGGAGTTGTGTGCTTTAACACAGCTTTTTGCTTCACAAAATGTTAACTGATAGACTGGAGTTGTGTGCTTTACTTGTGGATTATTGTGATGTTTTTATCAGCTGCTTGGACTCCCATTCTGACGGCACCAGAAGGATCCACTGGTGAGCAAGTGATGAAATGCTAAATTTCTGCAAATGTGTTCAGATGAAGAGACAAACTCATCTACATCTTGGACACCCTGAGGGCGAGACCATTTTCTGCTATTTTTTATTTTTAGGTGAACTATTCCTAACTGTAGTCACTGTCTCTGCTTCTGTGTTGCATTGATTTTCTAATGAAAGTACACTTAAATCACAAGTAACACTCAGGCAATTTACTTAATCAATCAATTAGAGACTCTCAACAGGACATGATTAGCCATTGTACAATTTCACATTTATACTCTCTTCATAATGAGAGAGAGAATGGTGAAAAGCAAACAAAACAGTGCCCAAATAGTATGTCATACATAAGTGTGCAATGACTTGTGAAACTAAGTCAGTAGTGGAATCCTGTCTGTAGTCAAAAGCCTTTTGTCTGCTGGAGTGAGGGTCATGTACCTCTCAAACAACTTGAATCAATGAAACAAACGGCCCAGCCAAGACCACTCAACAGCACGGTCAAACGGAACACGGTGGTCAAAAGTGATTGGACGACATCTTCCAATCAGGACAGTTGCCTGACATGACCACAATGTGGCTGTCAACCTAAGAGCCAAAATGTCTGCTTCCAACAAGTGCCAGGAAATTCTTGGCACGCTGTCCGCCAACATCAGCCAAGCTAAGGGGCCATGGGTGAGAGATGTCCCCTCTACAGTGTACAAAGTCTGACAGAGAATTGAACCTTATTCACAAACCATCAAAGAGCTGATTCTGAACCTGCTTAATAAAGACTGAGAAGACACCTCAGACCAGAACGACTAGACAACTGGCAACTGACATGGTACAACACCAAGTTTCAGATGTCTCAAAAAAGCAGGACAACTTCAAATTTGCATATTTATGAAGATGTGAAAGGTAGCCCTTTTAGCATATTCAGTTCAAACAGTTTCCTAGTCTTTAGTAAGTCTCTCTGTAAAAATACACTTTTTGGACAAGCTGTGGACTTGGAAACCCCAGATTTTAATAAATAATTCTGATGATATAATGTAAAAATCTTACATTTCTATCGATCTGCTGTTAGGAAAAAGTGCAAAAAAAAAAAAAAAAATGTCCCTAATTGTTATAGTCTTAGTAATAAAAGAAAAGACAAAAAGTAATTTTGGTAAATATAACCTTTTTAATACTCTTAAAAAAATTAAGAAATTTTTTTTTTTGAAATACATAAAATGCTTAAAGCTGTTAAAAGATTAGCTCAATTCCAGAATAAAAAATTCCTGATGATTTACTCACCACCATATCATCCAAAATGTTCATGTCTTTCTTCAGCCAAAAAAAGAAGTAAGGTTTTTGAGGAAAACATTTCAGGATTTTTCATCATATAGCGGACATCAATGGTGGCCAATGGGTTGAAGGTCTAAATTGCAGTTTCACAGCAGTTTCAAAGGGCTCTACACAATCCCAGCTGAGGAATAAGGGTCTTATCTAGTGAAACGATCTGTTGTTTTCTAAAAAAAAAAAAATTAAATAAAAACAAACATTTCTTAAAAATGTATATACACTGCCCTCCAAAAGTAATCAAACAGCCGAGAAAAGTGGGGCTTTGCACAATATTGGCATTAATCCTTTTTAATTTGTGATAATTTTGCATTGATAAGGGACAACATAAACCACAAAAACATATTTTATTACAGTTTATACATAGAAAAAACTTACATTTTTGATTCATCAAAATATCCACCATTAGCAGCAATTACAGCTCTGCATAATCTGGGCATAAATTCACTGTATTCTAAACTGAATTGGCAATCAACTGTTGAAGCTATTAAAGTGTGCTGACCCAAAAATCTTTTAAAAACCTGGGCCAAGTTTAACCAGGCATCACAGCTGGCAAAGGGGCATGTCTGACTTTGACATGTATATATTGCCATTATTATGTAATCAAAATGAAAATTATTATTGCTGTCTTCAATGATAATGTCAAGTTACTTTAATGTATTTGCACCAAAAAATTATAAGGAGTTATCCTAAAATCATTCAAAACCACATTTTACCAGGGGTGTTTCCAAACTTTTGGAGGGCAGTGTTCTTTTTAACCACAAAAGTTCATCTTTCACTAGCTCTGCAATGCACAATGCGTGTCCTCACGCATTGTGTAATCTTGTTGGAAATGTTTTGTGTGGTTAGTTCTTCGTCTGTGTACTTTGGTTCAAAAATGTACGGTAGGGCGAAAACCTCAATCTCACTTTTTCCTCCAATTTCAAAATCGTCCAACATCATTTTACTGTTTTTGTAATGGACATTTGACTTTCTTTGCAACGTTCGCATTGTACACATGTGCATGATTACTTTATGCGTGATGTCGAGCTAGTGCAAGATGAGCATTTGTGGTTAAAAAGTATATAAATTTTCATTTTGACAATCATTTTACTAGACAAGACCCTTATTCCTCAGCTGAGATCGTATTGAGATCTTTGAAGCTGCACTGAAACCGCAATTTGGACCTTCAACCCGTTGGGCACCATTAAAGTCTACTATATGAAGAAAAATCCTGGAATGTTTTCCTTAAAAACCTTTATTTCTTTTCAAATGAAGAAAGACACACATGAACATCTTGAATGACATGGGGGTGAGTAAATTATCAGGGAATTTTTATTCTGGAAGTGAACTAATCCTTTAATTATTTAAAACATTTGGCGACAGAAATCATTCACTCCCCTTTTCTTTAATATCATTGCACACATGCCTTCATTTAGTAAAATCTTTGCATTGTGACTAACTGATTAAACTCCTTATATCTTTGAAATAGAGAAAAGGAAGGTAGATATCTTAAATAAACCAGCTGAAAATAGCCGTGGTGTTGAATTGTCTACCGCCCTGGTTGTTCTCACATCAGCCTTCGTCCACTGACAATAAACAGTACAGTTAACACCCTCTACACCGTCAAGCAATCACAAGCATCTTAAGTTAAATAAACCTCATTGTTTGACTGTGTTTCCAAAGCTTCTTAAGGGTTGAGCTTGACATTTCCACAAAGAGGGTGTTCCTGACTCACCGGCTTCCTCCTTCCCTTCGGCCACACTCCGGCTTTTTACTGCTCACACTCTTTTCCCCGTCATGTGTGCGTGAGAAAAACGATACGCTTATAACCATTTCTGATGGTAACATTAACTTGAAATATAAGCAAACTAAAAATAATGTCATTTAAAGGAGAAGTTCACTTGCAGAACAACAATTTACAGATAATTTACTCACCCCCTTGTCATCCAAGATGTTCATCTCTTTCTTTCTTCAGGCGTAAAGAAATTGTTTTTTTGAGGAAAACATTTCAGGATTTCTCTCCATGTAATGGAATTCTATAGCGCCCCCAAGTTTGAACTTCCAAAACGGTTTCAATGCAGCTTAAAAGGGCTCTAAACAATCCCAGCCGAGGAAGAAGGCTGGCCAAACAATCAGTTATTTTCTATCGGACATCACAAACCGACTGGAATACACAGAGTTCACGCAGAACTAGACAAGATGAGCATTTGAGGTTAAAAAGTATATACATTGTAATTTTTTTTTTTTTAGAAAATAATCGATCATTTCACTAAATAAGACCCTTCTTCTTATCGTTTAGAGCCCCTTGAAGCTGCATTTAAACTGCATTTTGGAAGTTCAAACTCAGGGGTACCACTGAAGTCCACGATATGGAGAGAAATCCTGCAATGTTTTCCTCAAAAAACAATTTCTTTACGACTAAAGAAAGAAAGACATGAACATCCTGGATGACAAGGGGGCGAGTAAATTATCTGTAAATTTTTGTTCTGGAAGTGAACTTAATAAAATGAACACAAATAATAATAAAAAAAAAATAAATAAATAAAAATAAATAAAATAAAATAAAATAAAAAAGGTTCATTACTGACCAAACCTACCATTAACTAAAAAATGTTATTGCATTTTGTTTAAACTTTATAGGTCATTGCAGTCATAGCTAGAATTGAGTCACCAATCTGACAAACGTTTTAGTCAGTCTCACTGTTGCCCTGTTTGCTCTCATTCTGAGCATTCTTGCCTTTGTGCCCATGTTCTCTCAACCTCATCACATTCCGCGACCTCTGCCAACAGAACGGCACTGTTTGATGATGTAAGCGCTTAATCTGTCTGTTGATTGACAGGGGATCGAGGACTTCCAGGGTGAGGAGCCCGAGGTGTCCATCAGTGCCACGGATTAAAAGAAAAACACTAAAACGCAACAATCAACAAGAATTAACTAGCACAAACTAGACTTCGACTACTGATCAGAATAAGATTTGATTTGAAACTCTTGTTAAACTTCAGTTTAAGAGTTTAACTACAATGGAAACACTTGAAATAAAGTTTTGTTTTTTTAACGTTATTTTCATTTTTCACCTTTATTTTAAAACATTCTAAAGTTCATTCGCTTTCATACATTGTCAAACGTGTTTATAACATATACTGTAAAATATTTCACTTCAGTGACATCATTAGAAAAATTAGTGCAAAAATTAGAACATTGAAATAAGAAAACTCAAATAAGTATCTGTACACTGTAAAAAATGGCCATGAATTTAACGGTAAAAGATTGTAAAAATGCTACAGTAAAAACCTCTTAAATGGTTAACGGTAAGTTCCCCCTACTACGGTGAAAAACTGTATTGGACGTTGCATGTAATTTTACGGTAGTGTACCGTTTTTGGAAGTGGAAAAAGAACGTACAATTTACAGTGAATAACTATAAATTGACATTCCCAGAATTCCCTGTGTTACATTTCAAATTCAATGTTTTTTGTTGAAATAACTGTGTTTCTTCTAAGTTTTTTCTTATCAGTTTTGCACATTAGGGTTGTATGTTACATCTAATGTTGTTAAATTAATGTCTGTTGCATTATTTTAGTTCCATGTGTGCTACCATGGTGTTTAGTGTTTGTGTAAATGACACTGTGCACCTTCTACATATGTTAGTATGAAAAAAAAAAAAATCTAAAATGTTGCTACCACGGTAAAATTCTGGTAACCACAGCTGCCGTTTTTTATAGAAAATTTTACAGATTTTTTTTACAGTGTACAACAGCTTCCACTGTAAAAAACATATTGTAATGGTAAAAGACTGTAAAAATGCTACAGTAAAAAAGCTGTAGCAGTAAAAAAGCTAATAGCTGTGAAAAAGCTATTAGCTGGTTAGCAGTATATACAGTGAAAAACTGTCAGGTACTTTTATGGTAAAATACAATTTTTGGAAGAGGGAAAAAAAACGTATAATTTACAGTGAAAAAACGTAATATTTCACATTTAATGTTTTTTCGATTTAGATTTTTCTTACCAGTTATGTTCATTAGGGCTGAATGTTACATCTTATGTTGTTAAATTAATGTTTATGGCATTATGTCAGTATCATGTGTGTTGATGGTGTTTAGTATTCTTTACAGGTTGGTATATTAACATTATATCAGTTAATGAAATACTGTACGGTTGTTAAATGTAAAATTTAAGTTAAATCCATAAAAGCTAAAATTTTTAATTATTTTTTTTTTTTTTACAGTAAAATTCTGGCAACCACAACTGCCAGTATTTTTTTTAAATAGTAAATTTTACCTTTTTTTATAGTGTTAAAAAAAAAAAAAAGAGTTACAGAGTTTAAAAAATTAAGTGCATACAGAGACTTTGTTGAAAGCTGAATGTAGATGACATTCAAAAACTGCATCACTCCTGATTGTGCAAGCAAATTCATTTGGAGCATTATAAGGAAGACACAGTGCAGTGAAATATTAATATACTCTTTAACATTTATTTAAGGCCCATTTACACCAAGAATGATAACCATAAAGTTTTAGAAATTGTTCTAACTATAAAAGAATAGTGGAGTTAACACCACGACCACTACACATTTTGGAATCACTTTCAGAGCATTTTTTGAAAGCCAAAAACATCGACAGCCAATCATAATCTTTGGATGAAACATTCTGGCACATTTTCATTTTTGGGTAAACTATTTCTTTAACTAGTTCATTTTTTGGCACAGTTGGTAATACTGAAACTGAAAGAGATAAAAACAAGCTTTTTTTATTTGCAAAACTGAGAGCAACTGGAAATCTTTTCCAAATGTCTTTATGTACTGTATACAGACATGGTTATCTTGTCTTTAACTGAATTAGAATTCTATTTAATAAATTATTGGTACTTAGTATGTATTATTTAATTTTAGTACCATTTCTTACTTTAGTAGAATTTAGCAAAAGAAGTCATTTCTATTTTAATTAATTCTTTGTTGGGCTGCAGCTACAATGTTTAAATGGAAAATATATAAAATAAAAGTCTCTGATAAAAGTCTTCATTTTACTGTGATTTGAGTCTTCATATACTAACGTATAGGCCTGTTTACATTACGCTGACACTAAATTTGGTCAGGAGACCATCTCTGGAGTTCACCACATGACAGAAGCCACATTAGAGCCACATAAAGTTGGAAACTGATTAAAAATAGCGAGTGTATCCTCAAGCGGCCCGGTCCCAAGAGCGGCTCGGCAGATGCAGTGCTGATGTCGAAGTCAAGACGGGGGCTATCATGGGGCCGTTTCTGAGAGGGGCCCCCAGAGGGACCGAGCTCCCCTGCTTCTCAGTAGGAGCTAATGAATATGAACAGACAGAGGGCATATTGCCCAGTGTCTGTCTTGGCCTGTTTACCACAAAACTAATAGGACTCAGCTTTAAGGCAGAGGAACCCAAGGGAACCCATCTCCCTCCTGAGAGCGATTCAAGCACAACATGGAGAAACTGACAACTGAGGATGAAACGAGAAAAAGAGGAATAAAGGTGAAAAGGAAAAGAGAAAAAATAAAGCCTTTATATTTAAAGCTCTTTTCAATTTCCTAATTATCACAAGCTACGAAAGCCACACTACAAAGGAAGTGAAAGCGCAGACAAAATCAGGCAACAATTAGCCAAGCGAGACCAATCAATGAAACAACAAATTAAAGGTCTTGTAAAAACACTGCCTGCGGCAAAACGCTTTCATTGTTCCGGAGGTGTGAATGACAGAGTGTCTGTTAACTTTGCATTTCATTACAGCCTTTTTGGTCAATTTAAAGAGACCCAATTCACCCAAAAGTGATTCAACCATAAGACTGAAATTTAAGTCACTGTTCACTAAAAAAAACTTGCTTGGTAATTGTGGTCACCATTCACTTTCATAATGGAGACATTTTGGTTTGATTAACTTTTTTGTGTTTCACAGAAGACAGAAAACCGCATAGATTGAGTGAGTACATGATGGCAGGATTTTATTTTTTTTGGGTACTGGTCTTTTAAAGTCATCACTGCTGAAAAAAGTTATCTGTATGATCAAAAGAGCAACAGACAGCAGCCGGTTTTCCATCCAAAATTGCGAATTGAACTTATATGGAAAAAGTGGAATAAATCGCATAAAATATCTGCGAATAAGCATCCTTTTCTATCAAACAAGTCAAAGAGAACAAAATCGTCACTTCCCCATAAACTGACACTGTATATTACTAAGAAAAGTAGGAGAAGCCACTGAATGTAGTCGTTTTTTATGTATAATAAATTACTTGCGCCTCAGAGCGAGCAGATGAAACACAATAAATGTGACCATTTCTTTTGGAGGTGGACGTCTGCTGTTTGGGAACGCAGACGTGTAAGTCAGTTCTGGGAGGCAATTATACAGAAATACTTTGACGACAGACTTTGCTCAGGCATTTCAGAATGACTATAGCATTTCAGATGCTGTGGAACGAGATCGGTCCATCATGTGACACTTAAGACTGGAGTAATGATGCTGAAAATTCAGCTTTGCGTCACAGGAATAAATTTGATTTTGTTCAGTTGTGTAATTTGCATTAACCCTTTTTTGCACAAGTCAAAAACCACCTCAAGCAAGCGTAAAAACATTTTTGGAAATTAAGGGATTTTTATTAGAAATGTGGCATTTCCATCACTCGTTTCTGATGCGATATTTCAAAATGTGCATAAAAACGGGGATGGAAACATAGCTAGTGAGAAAAGCAATTGGCTAAAATAACAACTAACCTGTGGTGTGGATCCATCAAACCCTTCCTTCCGGATGACCGTCTGGATAGACTTCAGGAGAGCATGATAGGGTGATGGTAACGGACTGAAAGAACAAGAGAGAAGAACAAAAAATGCTTATTTTGAAAGATGGATAAATACGCTAAGATGCTGAAAACATTGCAATTTGAGATTGTAGATGTAAAAGAGACATAAAGATAGTTAAAATAACCATCTGAAACAACCCAAAGATGGAAAATTCTATTCATGCCAATGTAAAACACTGTACATTACCATTCAAAACTTTGGTCTGTAAGAATTGTTTTAATTATTTTTGAAAGAATTAACAAAAAGATTGTTACGAAAGATTTCTGTTTTAAATATATTCTTTTGAACTTTCACTTCAGCAAGGAATCTTGAAAAATGTATTCTGGTTTCTACAAATATTAAGCAGCACAATAATTTTCAGCATTAATAATAATAATAATAATAATAATAAATGTTTCTTGAGCAGCAAATCAAAACATTACAATGATTTCTGAAGTATCATGTGACACTGGATTAAGGCCTGGTAAAAATCAGCTTTGCATCACAGGAATAAATTACATTTTAAAACAAATTAAAACAGAAAATAGTTATTTTAAATTGTAATATAGTATAAAAAAATATTACTGTTATACTGTATTGTTAATCAAATAATTGCAGCTTTGGAGAGTATAAGAGATATCTTTCAAAAAAAAAAAAACTAAACTGTATTGTATATTATTATGCTTGTTTTCTTAAAAAAAAAAAAAATAACAAGCTTCTCCATTCTATTTATTTGTTTTATTTTTATTTATTATATAATTAACAGAAAAGGCCTTTAACAATATCTTGCTCTATTCTTTTTCTATTCTGTTTTCTTTTTATTTATTATATAATTAACAAAAAAAAAAAACACACCTTGCTACGTG
This sequence comes from Labeo calbasu, assembly GCA_019740295.1. Lineage (NCBI taxonomy): Eukaryota > Metazoa > Chordata > Actinopteri > Cypriniformes > Cyprinidae > Labeo > Labeo calbasu. The sequence goes on along the minus strand of JAHKKF010535411.1, from coordinate 9,857 downwards.
TACTGTGTTAGGCTAACTGAGACTTGTCACTTGCATACCTTGCATATATTGCTCTTTCGTTGATTTTGATTGCTTCCATTGTCCTCATTTGTAAGTCGCTTTGGATAAAAGCGTCTGCTAAATGACTAAATGTAATGTAATATTACGTATATTTTACTATTTTCTTCATTTTCAATAATAATAAATAATAATCATTATATTTTGAAATATTACTGCATTTTTGATCAAATAAATGCAGCCTTGGAGCAAAAGACTGCTTTCAAAAATATTTAAAAAAAAAAAATCATACTGACTACTTTTGAATCTTTTAAAAATGTAAACATTTTTACGTTTAACATTCCTTTCTTTTATCAGATGCTTTAATCCAAAAAGTAACAAGTGTGCAATTAATCATACCAATTTTGTCATAACTGTAAGAAAAGTTTTACACGAATGAGCAAACAAACAACAGCTTCAAACCGTTTTTAATGCATATATGCAAAAGTCTAGTTTCAGGAAAGTGTTTAAATGCGGACAACTATGCTTATGGCTTCTTAACAGGTCAAAAGCTGATGAGATCTGTGTACACTTCAATTAAGACCACTAATTGTTTTGGCATATGCTGCCGTCATAAAGTGGGATTTGCTTTGATATCACAAAAGCCTGTTGACATCGGCAGTAACCCTGGCAACCTAGCCACGCATGTAGACGCAAGGAAATACATCACTAATTAAATCAAATGAAATGAAATGAAATTAATTAAACACTTTGGCACCTCTGTCAGCTCCGGGCGCTCCCCCTGAGGCCTGCGGTGAGTCTGAGATTGCTGAAACAGAGCGCCGTGTTAACGGGACAGTGCTTCTGATCCCAGTGACACAGCGCTTCTATGTTAAATCAGGGGTAAGATGTGCAACTCATAACAAGGGAGGTCAAAGCACTTGACCTGCTGTACGTTGCACATTTAGATTTTACTCAAATAAGTTTCCTCCCTTCCTCCCTAAAATCTGAGAATATAGTGTCCTCAAACCATATTTAGACCCTCTAGTTACACGTGAAATTGTGTTAGATAAGAAAACACCAAACCAGGTGGCATTTATTTTACAGAAAGCTAGCACAATCACCTTTCAAGTGTAGCAATGTTACAGAAAAAAGTATGTTACGTTTAATATTATTTAACAATAGACACACTACTGTTCAAAGGTTTGGGGTCAGTAAGATTTTTCTCTCTTTCTGTAACATAATATGATCAAAATTGACAGAATCAGCATACTAGAATGATTTCTGAAAGATCATGTGACACTGAAGACTGGAGTAATGATGCTGAAAATTCAGCTTTGTATCACAGGACAAAAAATGATTTTAAAACAACTATTTTAAATTGTAATAATATTTCAGAATATTACTGTTTTTACTGGATTTTTTACCAAACAAATGCAGTCTTGGTGAGCATAAGAGACTTACAAGGCAATAACATTCTAAAAAGTCCAAATACTTCTCAGAGGAACTGCACATTTGTTTTTGAAATCTAATGACAATGATCAAGCAGCCTATTGAGATTAAACTGCTAGACTAAGATTTATGTCTTTGCTCATTTAAAAATATATATCACACCTCAGGGGTTTTGTAAAGTCTTTCATCCTGTCACTTCAGTCATTCATTTCAGTCTTTCCTTCTCATTCTGGCTCTCAACATGTTGTAATGACCACACTGTGCCACTCTGCATGCAGCTACGACAGCCATCAATTACTCAAAGATTGAGAGCTGAATTTAAAGCATGACAAACAGCAACCTCCAGGCCTGACATAGCCTTTCAATTGCGTTTAAAAAGACTAGCTGATAAACTAATGTCAGGAGATTAATTTATCTGATTTTAACTCAAATAATTGGATTATAACATGGATTATGACATGGGTTTTATGACACAATCATATGTCAACACACATCATGTTTAAGTCTCAAAATTTCAAAATAACTTTCTGTGGTAATCATTATGAACAAACGCTGTCGATAAAACTGATTATGAACCCAAAATGTTAATCTTCCGTCTTGGCAAGTTTGGGGTTGTTAAGACTTTTGAAATGATTTTTAATTACTTTAATGGTTTTGAAACAAGTCTTCTGTGCTAAATACAGTAAAAAAAAAAACAAAAAAAACAAAACAAAAAAAAAAACGCACAAAACCAGTCATAAGGTTTTTTTTTGTTTTGTTTTTTTTTTTGCTTTTAAATTGTGACCCTGGACCACAAAACCAGTCATAAGTAGCATGGGTATATTGTATGGGTCAAAATTAGCTTCTTTTCTTTTATGCCAAAAATCATTAAGATATTTTGTAAACTTCCTATCATAAATACATAAAAACTTAATTTTTTATTAGCAATTTACATTGCTAAGAACTTCATTTGGACAACGTTTTTCTCAATTTTGATTTTTTGCACCCTCAGATTCCAGATTTTCAAATAGTTGTATCTCGGCCAAATATTGTCATACCATTTCTTTCTTTTTTTTTTTTTTTAAATGACCCTTATGACTGGTTTTGTGGTCCAGGGTCACAATTAAGATTTATACATAATTTGAAAGCTGAATAAATAAGCTTTCCATTGATGTATGGTTTGTTTGGACAATATTTGGTGGAGATACAGCTATTTGAAAATCCTAAATCTGAGGGTGCAAAAAAAAAAAAAAAAAAAATTTAGAAAAGTACCTTTAAAGTTGTCCACATGAAGTTCTTAGTAATGCATATTACTAATCAAAAATTAAGGTTTGATATATTTACGGAAGGAAATTTACAAAATATCCTCACAGAACATGATCTTTACTTAATATCCAAAAGATTTTTTAGAAAAATTGATCCTTTTGATCCATACAATGTATTTTTGGCTACTGCTACAAATATACCTGTGCTACTTATGACTGGTTTTGTGGTCCACAGTCACATATTTCAATTCAAAAGAACTGTTCTCTTTTTTAATATATTTCAAAATGTCATTTATTCCTGCAATGACAAAGCTGAATTTTCAGCATCATTACTCCAGTCTTTAGTGTCACATGATGAACAGAAAGTATTGCATTTATTTGAAACAAAATCTTTGTAACATTTTGATCGAATGCATCCTTTCTGAATAAAAGTACTAATTTCTTTAAGGAAATATATCATTGACCCCAAACTTCTGAACGGCAGTGTGCAATTTCACGCTCTGAACCCACCTCACTGATTTGCTTCTTAATGGGGTGAAACACGTGTTTCCCTCCTTTGATTAAGACCTGGGGAGGTGGGGGTGGCGGCAATCAAAAGAGGACACGCCCCCATTGTGTCTGAGACAGAGACCGCAGCAGCCCAACAGAGCGTGATCGCTTAAGGTGCCGTCCGTAGAGGATAATGGCCGACAGGTGAGCTAATTAAGATCACAGTGATGCGAGCGTGAGGGGGACCAGAGGGGCGCATGGAGGTAGCATCCGTCTTAAACAACAGGCTCCGCTTTCACCTGGAGAGCAATTTGTGCCAATTACGCCACGTAGTGAAACGGAGCGATTTAACAGTCTGGAAACGGCATGGGGCTTTTTATTCTATGAGCTGTAAAACGCAGAAAGACAATGAGGGCTTTTTGTATCTCAAGACATTTGGTTGTCGCTTAAGCTTGCTGATTAATTGATTTCTTTAAAAGGGATAGGAAGCAGTTTTCTACATCTGATTCTGCCTCCAATTGTTCTTTATGGAAAAATTACCAACATAGGCTTATTGCAAAACTACAAAAATGCACCTATATATACACAATTTGCAGCAGTTTACAGCTCACATAAGCACTAAAGGCAGTAAAACCGTGACAGACAGATTTATTTCTTTTCTCAAATTATCATTACAAGGCAGATTATCGATTAAAAAGACTTTTTTCTGTGCGGTTCCCTGCGCAATACTATGATGTGACCTCAAAACACTTTTAGCATAATGCATGATATGTAAACTAATACATTTGACATTTTCATCACATAACCGGCTCCTTATGCATGGTTTGTCTAACATAGTAAAATTGTTGCTACAGCACTACATTGCGATGTTGAGCATTCACGTACAAGTCCCACAAAACACTAGTCACGACACTCAAGAGCTCGAAAACATGTAGCAGCAAGCTAAAATGGCACAGCTGCTTCAACAAATACATTTTTATCTCATATTTGCTCATCATTATTGGTTAGCTTTAGTGTAGAATGCATGTTACTTTTAAACACAGAAGAACATTAACCTTTTATAGGTCCCTATGGTTTCCGCAATGCAGAAAACGCAGACTGAATCGTGGGGTCAGTTTACAGTATAACGCGGAATGTCACGGAGTTTGCCAAATTTTGGATGAATAAATCAAAAGGAGGTCAGTACACGCGAATCAAAACGCGATATGGACTAGTATCTGGCAATATTAAGATGCAAAAATTAAATTTAAATGTACATCTGGCATTTTCTGTCTGTCTGTGTGAATGAATGGCGCAGATGCACAGTTTTGTTTACTACACACATACTGAAGTGCACGTGTCGCTTAAGGTGTTTTCGGCCTCTGCTGCTACAAAATATGACTACATGAACACATAAATCTCTGGGAGTCACTTTATCAGCATTTTACCGTTTCTTTTGAGAAAAACTCTCATCGCATCATATACAAAAAGAAACAGAAGGTCTTCACAACAACCCATTAAAATAAAAGTTTGGTTTAACTTAAAGAAACTGTGACAGATATATGTATTACTTAATGTAATGATATTTTTGGTAATAAAATCAACTAATCAGAGATGTTTTTGATTATTAAAATTTAATGAAACCATTATTAATTAGACTTTTTGATTTATATTTTTTAATTTAACCATTAAAATGAAACCCAGAAAAATTAAAACTGAAAAAAAAAAAAAAAAACGAAATTTGGAAAAAAAATAAAACAGATTTCATAGGGCCCTACTTTTAGCAACACACACCAGACATTTGGATAAATCTGATTGAGCCTTTAGCGCCAATCTCTACTCATTTTATTTTTTGAACTGCCATGATAAATACAACTACCAATGTAATAACATTTCCACATTCATGTTAATCTGTTTTGATTAAACCAAATATTTCAGAAATTATATGATATGTAGAACAACCAACTTAAAGGGGTCATCGGATACAAAGTTCACTTTTTCATGTTGTTTGAACATTAATGTGTGTTGGCAGTGTATGTACAAATCTACCCTATAATGATAAAAATCCATGCAGTGGTTTTTAAATAATCTGTAAAAATAATATGCCCTTTTTCAAATTGAGCCATTCTCAGATGCCTGTCGGTGTGGCGTCACACCCACAGAGGCTTCATGTCTTTCTTTCATAAGTCGTAAAGAAATTATGTTTTTTGAGGAAAACATTTCAGGAATGTTCTCCATATAGTGGACTTCTATGGTGCACACGAGTTTGAGCTTACAAAATGTAGTTTAAATTCAGCTTCAAAGGGCTCTACACGATCCCAGCCAAAGAAGAACTGTCTTATCTAGGGAAACTTATATACTTTTTAACCTCAAATGCGCATTCTGGGTCAATACAGTTAGGGTATGTCGAAAAATTCCCATCACATTTTCTGCTTCAACTCCAAAATCGCCCTACGTTGCCGCAGAAGAGCAAAGAAGATCAAACGCTCTTTACAAAAGAAGTAAAACAGCGATGTAGGGCAATTTTGAAGTTGCACACAGAGCTAGACAAGATGAGCATTTGAGGTCAAAAAGTATATAAATTATAATTTAAAAAAAAAAAAAAACGATTGCTTTGCTAGATAAGACTCTTCTTCCTTGTCAGGAATTTTGTTCTGGAAGTGAACTTCTTTAATACATTTTGCCACGTTCACATGGTTTCAGGTAAAACTGATTGAGCTTTTAGCACCAATCACCAGACATCTAATTTCCAAACTACTGCAATAAGTCAAACAATCAACGTAATAAAGCTGCCACACTCACGTTCATCTGTCTCAGATGAAACTGAAAACATCACTTTGAAAGGTGTTACAAAACAGACATTACATAACATTACATAACATTACATGACGATGCTTTTCATCATTAAATGTACTAGGAATAAAGTCTCTTTGTGCTCCTATGGGACGGAAACGCATCTAAAAGGCGTGCTAAAACAGCTAATGGCTAAAAGCTTTATGATTCCATTACAACACGTCATAAAATCATCATAAACTGCACGCTGAAGGAAGAATGACGCCAAAATTCCAAAAGCAACACCTACGTTGGCCACGACATCCATCACGTTGCTGCCATGGCACAAGCTGTTCCGCGGACACAGTATCGCCACACAGGAACACATTTACCGTTGCGAGTAAACATATGCTTGGGAACACGGCCCCTTCACTATGGTGCTGTTATGCAGATAAACAATTAGAAGACCTTTTTGTTTGCGGACATAAAAAGCAGAGAGAGGCTCCATGAACCTGGGGCTCCAGATTGATTTGTTTGCACTACGGCCGTGCCGTAGACTTTAATGCAACCAAAGCTCCTGCCTCCTCTACACGTGCACCCCTCGCAACCATAAAACAACCGCATCGCAAACATCACTGAAGGCTCGAGTCCATCTCTTGCAGAGCTGGCAAGGACCTGGAAGTACAGAGACGTTTTTACGAAAACCTTTATTAGGTTGAATACCCGTCATAAAACAAAATTGCAGATGTGTTCCTCAGAAACATGACATCAGCATTGAGAAAGCATTTTCTTCTTGGAGATATGTGACGATACTTAGCGCACTTATCATACTGGAAGTAAGGACATACAGGAAAGATAAGTGCAGAAGGCTGTGCGTGTGTGTTTGGTTATAATGTTTGGTTAAGCTGTGTCTAATCATCAGCATTCTTTTATGAACTTTCATGAGTAATAATAAAAGCACTGTCAGGGCAATATACATATTTACTCAAGACAAGATGATCCATTTAAAGTTGGATGTTAAATATTCCTACTTAATACTTTTGACTTTTAACTGCAAGGTGCCCTTTTGTCTGATACTTTGAAGATTTTTTAAGAAATGTATTATGTCATTCCGCAAATGATGCATTAAATTGATTAAAAGGAAAAGCATAGACTTTCACATTGTTACTAAACACTTATCTCAAATAAATGTAAATCTTCTGAATTGTATCTATTTAAAAATGTTTAAAAAAAAAAATATCAGTTTCCACAAAAATATTAAGCATCGCAACCCGTTTTCAACTTTGATAATAAAAAAAAAATGTTTCTTGAGTAGCAAATCAGCACATTAAAATGACTTTTGAAGGATCATTTGACACTGAAGACTGGAGTAATGATGCTGAAAATTCAGCTTTGCATTACAGGAATAAAGTATTTTTTAAATTTACTACAATAGAAGAGTTTTTCAAATTGTAATACTTTATAAATAAATAAATGCAGCCTTGTCTTTCAAAAACTTTTGAATGGTAGTGAACCTTGGCAAACAAAACGTCAATGCGAATTTTGGGTCACATAAACATCTTATTCTATATATTTACCATAATTAAGTGGACGATAATAGTTACCTTGATTCTGTGGTTACTGGTGTTTCCTGTAGCTGGTAAAAACTGTGGCATTTGGCTGCTTGTCGTAGCTCAGGCTCCATGGTCTTGGAAACATCATAGTAATGGCCAAACCTCACTGATGACGCCAAAGCAGTCTATAAATAAAAAGAAAAATATATCAAAAATGTTATTCTCTAGGCGTGTAAAATGCACTAAATACAATATTTAATGAATTTTAAAGAGATCGTTCACACTAAAATGAAAATTCTGTCATTAATTACTCATTATTTACCTCATGTCATTCCAAACCCGTAAGACCTTTGAGTTCATCTTCGGAACACAAATAAAGATATTTTTGATGAAATCCCACAGCTTTCTGACCCTGCATAGACAGTAACACAACTACCACGTTCAAGACCCAGAAAGATAGTAAGCACATTGTTAAAATAGTCCATGTGACATCCGTGGTTCAACCATAGACTGTAAAAAATATAGACGTAGTGTCCGTGATGTCACCCGTAGGTTTCTGAAGAGCATTTTTGAAGCTCTTAGTGGGCGGGAGTCGTCCGTCGCCATCTTGGAATCGTGTCACTGCACGTCACTCCCGGATAATCGAAAATGGGCAAAGAGGGACGTGGGTGGAGCTGGTTGCTAAAACCATGATTCGCTTGGCACGACGGTGGTGACAGCAACAGCAATCCGCCTGTCACTCAAGTGGCCACGCCCTAAATTATGCAGAACTTTAAGGCTTAATATAATTTAAACAGATGAGTTAGAAAAAAAATTCACCCCCCTCACAGTTGACATGAAGGGCAAAATTAGCTATATAGACCAAAACCACTTTTTGTACCAGGCTGTAAACATTTTTTTCTGCTGTAAAAACTGTAGCATTTTAACATGGGGAGTCTATGGGAATGACTCCCTTTTGGAGCCAGTCTCTAGCGGCCAGTCGACGAATTGCAGTTTAAGTCACTTCCGTGTTGGTTTCAATAGAGCGAGCGGGAGGTTGCCGCTTGGGTTCAACCTTAATTTTATGAAGATACGAGAATACTTTTTCCGCGTAAGGAAAACAAAAATAACAACTTTATTAAACAATTTCTTCTCTTCCATGTCAGTCTTCAACACATATTCACAAGAGTATCACAACGTAGAACCCAGATGCGCTGTGCCTTGTTTACAAGCAGAAAAATGTACACGCGTGTGTCGTGATACTCTCATGAAGACTGACACAGAAGCGAAAAAATTGTTGATTAAAGTTGCAATTTTTGTTTTCTTCTTGTAATGATGAATGTGGTAGTTGCGTTGCTGTCTATGCAGAATCTGAATAAATTAAGGTCTTATGAGTTTGTAACAACATGAAGGTGAGTAATTAATGACAGAATTTATTTTTGAGTGAAATTACCGATTAGGAACGGATTTTAAATTACTACAACAATACAATTGTTGGCCTATTTTCACTTGTAAAAATACACATCCCCAATCTACTGCCTGCATGAACATGTTTGTCCCTACAGCTACTTCTGTTGTCTTAAACATATATTTGTCATAAATAATTATGAGTCAAATCACAATAATCATACAGAATCATGATCAAATGACAAATCTGATGATGCATCATGTCATCAAGTAAGGAACTGTAATCAAATCCACTGTCAGTAATTATGTACACATTAAAAAAAAATATATATATATTTTTTTTAAAATGAACTGGAAAAACATAACCATACCTTTGCTGACGTAAGCGATATGAAGTCAATTTTAGATCCTATTTATATCTACAGTATGTACAGATATCTTCTCAATCACACAGCATAGTGTATGATTCGTAAACTAATACATTTGACATTTTCATCACATAACCCGCTCCATATGCATGGTGTCTGGTAAAGCGCCACATTGTGATGCAGTGCATTCATGTACGACTCCCATAAAAGACTAGTCATGACACTCAATAAAAGAGCTCAAAAACTTAAGCTAAAAAGGCACAGTTGCTTCAGCAAATGCATTTTTATCACACGCTTGCTGAATGTTTTGGTTAGGTTTAGTGTAGGATGCATGTTATTTTCACACAAGAGACAACACAAAAGAGCATTAACCTTTTAGCGCCTCTCACCAGACATTTTATTTTTGAACTGCTACAATATATCAATCATTAATTGTCTCAATCATTTATTGTCACTAGGCACAGTATGTAAAACAAAATATGAAAGAACATATTTTAGTTTGTAGTAAATAAATATGTACAACTTACACACTATAGCATTCAAAAATGTGAGGTCAGTGCGATTTTTTTCTCAATACGATTTAAAAAAGAATGTTTTAAAAAAATTAAATAATAAAAACAGTAATATTGTAAAATATG
>JAHKKF010535410.1:0-15644 GCA_019740295.1 Labeo calbasu | reverse complement strand
TTTTTTATTTTTTACAGTGACATATATTAGGCAAACTCAAACTTTTATTTCGTATGTGATTAAACGCGATTAATCATTTGACAGCCCTATTTTAAATATAATACTTTTTTATTAGGGATGCCACATATGTCCATATATAGGCCTTTCAGATGTTACACCATACACAATTTTTGATAAAACATGCAATAAACTGAAAAAGACAGAGAGATCAAGTTATGAACTCATGGTTACATGTGATTGAACAGATTTAGTCAAGTCCCTTCGTTACAAAGCACTTTGGAGGAGAATGTAAGACCATCTGCTTGCAAATTAAAGCTCAGCAGAACTTGGGTGATGCAACAGGACAACAACCCAAAGCTTAGGAGTAAATCAACAACTGAATGGCTTCAACACACACACAGAATAAGCCTTCTGGAGTGGTCCAGTCAGACTACTGACCTCAGCCCGGTTGAGATGCTTTGGCATGACCTCAAGAGAGCGATTCACTCCAGACAGCTAGAATATTGCTGATCTGCAACAGTTCTGTAAAAAGGACTGGTGCAGAATTCCTCCTGACCGCTGTGCACGTCTGAGCCGCAATTACAGGAAGCGGTCTGATGGAGGTTATTGTTGCCAAAGAAGGGTCAACCGGTTATTAAATCTAAGGGTTCACATACTTGGATAGGTTCTTACCAAAAATGTTTCTGTGTTCATAAATCTGTCTGGGTCTACGAGTTTCAGAATATTACATCAGTGTACAATGTTTTTTTTTTTTTTTTTTTCTTTAAGACAGACATTTAAATTCAAAATGCAGTCAGGTGACTCAAATATCTCATTTTTAGATAGAATTAAAAACTGGTCTTGTTTAAAATGAGAAATCAAACAAATTAGTACAAATGTGTCTCATTTTACTTCGTTAGACAAATGCAACTAACACAAATGGCATCACTTTTAGATCTCGTTCTAGTTTGTTATCATAACTCTGAAATGTAAATTATGAATAATTACTATAAATCAGCACTCCATCAACAACTCTATGGATAATATCCCATAATCACTGTTAAAACATGTAGTGCTGTGCGTGTGTGTCAGCATGATTACAAGTAGATTGCTACAGAAGACACCTTTTAATAAGAACTGTATATATTACAGGCTTCCTCAGAGATTTAAATCTAGGGTGCTCCTCAGAGGAACGCCCATTATATTCTTTTCAATTAAGCTATGACTTAAATTTTCAAGCACACTAGATAACATAATAATAGATAAAAATAGAGTATTATTAATAACTGCTGTATATTTAAATGGGTGACAGCTTTATGACATTAATTTTCCTGCTAGGCCAGTCAATTGATATGAAAACTGATATTAAATAATGTCAGTAAAAACACATAACAGCCTACATTTTGCATGTTGTAAGTTTCATTTTGAAATGCTTTGAATATAAAAACCAAATCTGTCAAAACACTTTATATAAATCCTGTACTTGTAATGAATTTTAAAAGCACAACATTATCAGTACAATACTGTAAAAAAAACAATAAGATTCAATTTGTTGAACTTAAAATAATTTGTTACACTGCTGCCTCAAGGGGAGACACTGCAGGCAAAAATGCTGTTTTTTATGCACCTGTCAGGTTTGAGAGTTTGGGCTTTTTGGTTTTCATAAAGTGTTTTTCAGACTAGTGGAAAGAAAACATCCAAAAGACACTGTTAAGTGTTTCTTTTATAGCACTTTATCTATTTGTGTCAATAGATTTCAATTACAACACATATTTTTAAAGGCTGTTTTCTCAAAATGAGTTTTTTCTCCTACACTTGCACACACCAATCTTTACATTTTTATTCCTGTCTATATCCTGAAGGGTTTTACAGAGGGATTTGTTCATATACAATTTGCTAGATTTTATACAACATTTTATTCCCCAAAAAATTGTAAAGAAAAATATATTGTTTTCTGTCTGTTCTAAGTTTTTTTTCTGAATTATGGAGTGACAAAATGAGATACTCAAAATTCCCTCTGTAAAACCATTGGACTCTAATATGTCAAAAAAAAAAAAATAATCAAGAATTTTGAAACTGAATTCATCCAGTGTTTAGATAATTCATAATTCATTCATTAAACAATGCCTCATTTGCATATGTAAATCTAAGATTTTAGAAAACTTGTAACACAAAAAATGTTTGCTATTATCAATGTAATCAGTTTTTACCCTATTCACCTGCAGTGTCTCACCTCAAAATTTAAAAGTTCAGTCAACTTGAAATGTTAAGTTGTACTAAGTGACAACTTAGATATTTGAGTTGACTAAACTAATAATTTGGTTTGTTAAACTTAAAAGCTGGGTTTGTTACCCAGCTACCTTAAAATTCAGCTCCAATATCTAAGTTGTCACTTAGTACAACTTAACATTTCAAGTTGACTAGACTTTTTTGAGTTGACTGAACTTAACGTTTTAAGGCAGCGGGGTAACAAATTATTTTAAGTTGACTCAACAAACTGTTTTTTTTACAGTGTACTGAATATTAGCATTAAAAGAAATAATTCAACAAAAAAGCAAAAAATTAGCTAAAAATGTATTCACACTTAGGCCATCCAAGATGTACATGAGTTAGTTTCTTCATAAGAACAGATTTGGATGAATTTAGCATTACATCACTTGCTCGCCAATGGATTCTCTGCAGTGAATGGGTGCCAAACAGCTGATAAAAACATCACAATAACCACACGACTCCTTGTGAAGTGAAAAGCTGCATGTTTGTAATTAACAAAGCTAATAATTTAATCTAATCTTTTAAGGCTCATTTACACCAAGGTTCTTGTGTGTTAGTGATTAGTTACGAGCTTGACAGAAAGTGTTGCTCATTTTTATTTTGACATTTTAACATGGAAAAACAGACAGAAACTGAAAAATGAAATCAGATAATGGTGGCATTATGAAATAGACTGCTTTGATAGGGACTACATGGAAAAGAATTCACAGTTAAATCTCATCCAGAATTAAATATGCAGTCACACTGTATGCATGACATGGCAATGGGATAAGCCTGAGACATTTCAGTCCTCTCATTACCACAGGGTTTCCCCTTGCTTTAAAAAGAGCATGTTTGGGCTGAGATTTACTCTTGTTGAAAACAGGATTATATACCGCAGATCTTATCGGATACTGACCCGAGCAGCGGAGGTGGTATTTTAAAATAACGCTTCTGCCTCCTTGTTCTAAAGAACAGCCTTCACCTTCTCGTGTGACAACTTGACTAAAGCTCCACCGCCTCTTCCTGAAAAGGGAGAGGAGATGAGACGTTCCAGCCAGCTAAAAAATTCACCAGGTCTCCAGCTCGCTGCGGCTCCCCAGGATGTCACCTTGAGAAAGATGAGGCCGGTGTGTAAGCTCTCTGCCGCACTCTGTGTCAGGGCTCCTTAATAAATCATTAACGGCTTATGAAAAAGGTAAACTTCCTTCAGGCCACAGGAGCCATTTGCACCAAATACATGGCAGAGGGCCAGCACACTATCTCTTTTCTTTTTCCACTCACAGCATAATAACTGAGACATGTTTTTGAGGTGACTTATGGAATGTATACAGTGCAAAAGTCCAACAGGACCAGGACAGAGTCATGTGTAAGCAGTGGTATGACTACAGCCTCAGATCAGACCAAAATTTAAAGGGATAGTTCACCCCCAAAATGAAAACTCACCCTCACATCCCTCCAAACCTGTAAGATCTTTGTTCTTTGTTGATGAAATCCGAGAGCTTTCTGACTCTGCATAGACAGCAATGCAACTACTACGTTCAAGACTCAGAAAGGTAGTAAGGACATCAAATAGGACATAAAATAGTCCATGTGACATCAGTGCTTCAACCTTAATTTTATGAAGCTATGAGAATACATTTTGTGCGCAAAGAAAAAAATCTCATATTTATCTTAAAATATCTTAATTTTTGTCTTCCGAGGATGAACTAAGCGTCTTACGTGTTTGGAACAACATGAGGGTAATTAATGACAAAATTGTAATTTTCGGGTGAACTATCCCTTTAAGATTATTTACAACAGATAAAGGACCGTGATAACCATGTATACTATGAAAATTAAGGAGAACTCCACTTTCAGAACAACAGTTTACAAATAATTTACTAAAAATGCTAAAAAAACAACAATGTACATTACTGACCCAAAGTAAAGGGTTAGTATGATTTTTTTTACGCAAACATTCGTAAATGTTACAAAATACTTCCATTTCAAATAACTGCTGTTCTTTCAGTTCATCAAAGAACCTGGAAAAATGTATTATTGGTTTCCACAAAAATATGAAGCAGTACAACCGTTTTAACACTGATAATAATAAGGAATGTTCCTTGAGCATCAAATCAGCATATTAGCATGATTTCTGAAGATGACACTTAAGACTGGAGTAATTCAGCTTTGCCATCACAAGGAAAAACAACATTTTAAAATATATCAAGATGCAAACGATTTTAATAATATTTCACAATATTACTGTTTTTACTGGATTTTTCTATCAAGTAAATGCGTGAGTATAAATGATTTTATTGTGTGTTATTGACTGTATAATTTACTAGATAATTATTAATTTAACCCCTTGTAACCCCCCATTTTTGAACATAGACGTAAAAGTGCACTATCCAAACTTAAAGTGTTATAATAAGAATGCTTTGGACTACATACCTAAGGTTGGACTCTTTTTAAGAAGACAATCTGCAGATTACTGCAGAATCATTTCAAAATATTAAAGTATGCAAAATATTCAAAATGCGCTGCACCAATTTTTTCAAAATGTATCCAAAATGCTATAAAAATTAAAGCCTTACGTCTAAATAAGTTCTGTTCCAAATTTGGAGATGATATAAAAAAAATTGAGAATTTTTATTTACGCCGTTTTTCAGTGTTTGACAATATTACTGCTATCAAAAAATGAAGACCAAATATGGAATCTTGAGAATCAGACCTTTTCCGACGATATGTATTTTGACAAGATTATAAAATATTTTGATTCTAAAAGACCGTAATACATTTTGTAATATGACACTTGACTCCACCCACTAAGGGGAGGAGACCGCTAAAAGATTTTAAAGTACCATTTCCATGGTAATGCAATGTCTGAGTAAATATGTAATAGAGAAAAAGACAACGGAAAAAAAAGAGCACCATTGGGCCCACCGGTGGGCCGGTGACACTTAAAGTAACACTTTTTCGGAAAACATTTTTTCATCTGCCACAATAATGTAATGCTGTATTCCTAAAATGATTAATTAATCGGCATATTATGAAATTAATTAGATCTGGGTTTCTGGCTAGAAAATGTATGCGTGTAGGAGAGGTGATGACTGAATTACTGAAAAACTGGAAAGAAAAAAAACAACCCTCCAGAATCTCTTAGCGAAAACAATAAATAAAACAAAGATGCATAATCGCATTCGATCACACTGTGTTTGCAGAACAATATCAAATGGTTGATCTTTTAATCTAGCCAATTTGGTTCAACAACTGCCAAAAACAGGGGTTTAAATATTCTATTAATGTCGAGCCCCCTCTCTGAGAGAATGCTGATTCATAAACAGCAGATGTCCTTGTTTTCTTAGCGAATTTACATAACAGTACAAAGTGCTCCTTTTTTTGTGTCTCTTTTCCATTGCTCACCCTCTTGAGATAGACATCTCATTTTCAGGGGATTAGTGTCTTGACAAATGGGCTTGTATGACAATATGTGACAGGAAAAGTTTCGCAACCATAATGAGAGTCTCAAGGCACAGCTGCAGAGAATCTGTCTCCCTCTGCCATAACTATTCAACCACTACCTGCTTTATATTACTCAAAGTGGAAAGCGTAATTAAACTACCTTATTATCATCATCATCACTGTTGACAGAATCGTTATCTACACTTTAAACTAATGTGGGTCGTGTACATCACTTATGCTCCGTGCCTTTTGCCGCCTTGTCGTACACGCTGCCTATTACTGTGCCAAATGAACTATTTGCACACAGCTCAAACTGCATTAGCGTCACTGAAAAATGTTTTTCCAGGGAAATTTCAATTTAGCTCTTGCAGAACAGAAAACAAACTGGCAATAGTCTTCACAATGAGAGCCGTGTCTGTGCGATACAAAATGTGAGCGTGATTATTTTGGGCTAATTACTTTTGTACAATGAAAAATGATTACAACAATATGGAAGTGGGAGAGAGTGAGAGAACAGGAAAGAGACAAAGCAAAAACATGCAGACACTACCTGATCACTGCTCTTCTTTCATTACTGGCCTAATCATTTTGGAGGACCAAACCTGCACAAATGAAAAATAAATGCATAGATAGATGGCCACTTAATAACACATTTAAAAAATGTTATTGCAACAAACAAAACTTGTAATTCTGAGAGAGGAAAAAAATTGAGAAAAAAAATTGAGAGAGGAAAAAGTCAGAATTGTGATATAAAAAGTCGCAATTACCATTTTTATTTTTTATTCAGTAGCGGAAACGGGCTCCATATTTTTATTTATTGTTTTCTGTATTTATTTTTACATTTCTTTTCTTCTTTTTATTTACTTATTCTTTCATTAATTTTAAAATACTTTTACATTAATATTTTCATATTTAGTTTTTGTGAAAACTAGGACTCAAAATGACTGAACTACCATTCAAAAGTGGCAAATGCAAGTTCTGCCAACTGTGAGTTTGTTCTCGCAATTCTGATTTCTTACACAGTTCTGACTTTTTTCTCAGAATTGTGAGATATAAACTCGCAATTGCGAGTTGTAAAGTCCAATTTTGAGAGAAAAAAGGCTGACATGTTCTCCGAAGAGTTCGAGTCACAATTGCGAGATATAAACTCTCAATTCTGAGTAAAAAAAAAAAGTCAGAATTGCGAATTGCCAGAGAAAAAAAGGCAGAATTGTGAGATAAAAAGTTGCAATTACCATTTTTATTTTTTTATTCAGTAGCAGGGCACCTATTTTTTTCTTTATTTATTGTTTTCTGTATTTATTTTTACATTTATTTTTCTTCTTTTTAACTTTTATTTACTTATTCTTTCATTAATTTCTAAAAAAAAAAATGTATTAATATTTTCGTATTTATTTTTTATGTTCATTTTTTTTATTATTTATGTTTATTTTTATATTTATTTATTCCTACATGTGTTTATTTCCAGATGTATGTATTTATATATTCAACATTTACTGGGATAAAAAAAGTATTTGTCTGCCTTTTTTTCCTGAATATTAGTTGCCATATTTTTACTGTATTTTCATAGTAGTAAATCTACAATTTATTATAATTAAATGAGGCATGAAAACTATGACTCAAAACGACTGAACTACCATTCAAAAGTGGCAAATACAAGTTTGTTTCTCGCAATTCTGAATGTTTTTTTGCCAATTGCGAGTGTGTGTTTCACAATTCTGACTTTTCACACAATTCTGACTTTTTCTCAGAATTGTGAGATATAATTTCGCAATTGCGAGTTGTAAAGTCCAATTTTGAGGGGAAAAAAGGCTATGTTCTCAGAAGAGTTCGAGTCACAATTTCAAGATATAAACTCAATTCTGAGTAAAAAAGTTGCGAGTTTATATCTCACAATTCTGAGTAAAAATTGCGAGAGAAAAAAGTCAGAATTGTGAGATAAAAAGTAGCAGTTACCTTTTTTATTTTTTATTCACTAGCGGAAATAGGCGCCAATCTTGTCTTTATTTATTGTTTTCTGTATTTGTTTTTACATTTATTTTACTTTATTTATTTTATTATACTTTCTTTTATTAATTTTTAAAATATTTTTATATTAATATTTTCAGATTTATGTTCATTTATTTTATTTTTATATTTATTTATTTCTACATGTATTTATTTCCAGATTTAAATATTTATTTATTCAACATTTACCGAGACTAAAAAAGATGTGTCTGCATTTTATTCTTGAACATCAGTTGCCATACTTTTGCTGTATTTCACAATAGTAGTTCTATAATTTATTATAAGTAAATGAGGCATGACAACTATGACTCAAAGTGATTGAACTACCATTCAAAGTTTGAGGTCAGTAAGTTTGTTTTTAAGAAATTAATACTTTTTTTTTTTTAGCAAGGATGCATTATGTTGATCAAACATGACAGTAAAGATATTTGCAAAAAAAAACTTCAAATAAATGCTGCACTTTTGAACTTTCTATTCATCAAAGAATCCTGGGGGGGGAAAAAAAATTCACATCACCAAATAAACATATGAGAATGATTTCTGAAAGATCATGTGATTCTGAAGACTGTTTCTGATAACTGCTGAAAAAAATCAGCTTTGCCATGACAGGAATAAAGTACATTTTATATAGAATACATAAAGTACAAATATATTAAAATATTTCAAATGTTATTAATTTTTTCATATTTTTACTGTATTTTTAATCAAATAAATACAGCTTCGGTAACCGTAAGAAGTAAAATAAATAAATAAATAAATAATCTGACCAACTTTAAAGTTTTGAACAGTAGTGTACTAACGTACACATTTGGAATTCAAAAACAATTCTTAAATTAATTTTGATAGTAAAACCACCATAGATTATTGTTCAGGTTTATTTGGAAATGGTCTTGGCCTTGTGAATGCCTATGTATTGTATTTCAGAGAATGGGGCAATGAATGTTGCAGTGCTTATCTCCATGAGCCCATAGATCTTGCTCAGCTCTTGTTAGATCAGACAGATGGTGTTCTGCTGTCTGAAGAGGAGCAAAACATTTCGCAAGCGCTCTCATGCGAAACTGTCGTATGATAAGTTGTTCTGAACAAGATGTTTTGGACAACTGTTACATTCATAAAGCCGTGGAGCAGGAGAACGTTCATTCTCCCTAAAGAGAAACTGCTGTTTTTAGGGAACAGAAATGAAGCGTGTTATTTCTGCACCAATATCGACACCAAGCACAACTGCAAAAATAATAACAACTCGCCTTTTTAAACACTTTTCAGAAAAATCTACCTTATATCAGTGCTGAGACAGTAAAAGCATTTACTGATTGATTAAAATGAAAAAATTAAAATTGAAAAAAGCATACGAATTTACTTTTTGATAACTGATACAAGACTACAAATGCTTAAAATACTTCAACCGACCGCCACCATTTTAACCTATGTTAACCCCTCACATGAAATTCAGCTTCGGTTTCCACCACTTTTTCGTTTTTAATTTCCTTCCTCTCTCCAGGTCCCGAAATGTCACACACTTGGCTCCGAAGAAGGAACATCAGCCACCTGGAGCAAGCTAGAATTGGTTTGCTGTTTACTGTATGCCGTGATTCACTGTATGACATTACTGGAACAGGGATTTCTATTTTGATAGCATAGCTCAATGAATTTATCTGTCCGAAATGCAGTGTAATTTATGACATTAATCTAGCAGGAATGGCCTCTGACCTCCCTCCATGTGTCCTCTCAGACTGGCTGATATTGGTGCTGGCCTCAGGCGGCTCACACCCGTATTTTTACTGATGTGTCCTCACAGAATCCACACGCGAGGTGACCCGTGAGCTCTACTTGTAAGTGTTATAAGCAAAACCATTTCAGCTTGCCCAATGATTTAAAGGAGGAAGCCTTGAGAAACACTGGACATTCCTGCAGCAATGGAAGAGGCAGATTTACTGTTTCAAATTTACACTGTGAACAGAAATGTGGTTTGGTCAGATGCAAAATTCCTGTTTGTTTATTCCATTCACACAACCAACCTTCCTCACAGCTAGTGATGTACTGAATATTCACAATATATTCACATGATAATCACATATGATTTTGCTGCCAGTATTAAATTAAGTAACAGCATAACTAATGCAATGCTTTTAAAATTGTAATTAACCTTCATAAAAAAGCATTTCATTAGACTAGTTGAGCAAAAACAACAAGTTTGTAGAAAACACAAATATATAAAGATACTGAATTTCAGACATGAAAGAAATTAAAATTGTTTGAAGTTTTTGAACAGTAAAATTTTAAATGTCTTTTAAAGAGTCTGTACTGCTGCATTTAATTGATCCAAAAGTACAGCAAAACTTTGAAATATTTTTACTATTTAAAATAACTGCTTTCAATTTGAATACATTTTAAAATGGAATTTAGTCCTGTGATCAAAGCTCATTTTTCAGGATCATTCCTCCAGTCTTCAGTATCACATGATCCTTCAGAATTCATTCTAATATGATTATTATTATTATTATTCAAAACAGTTGAGTACAATTTTTTCTGGATTCTTTGATGAATAGAAAGATCCAACGATCAGCATTAATCTGAAATAAAAAGCTTTTGTAACATTATACACTATACCGTTCAACAGCTTGGAGTCTTTATTTATTTATTGGGAAAGAAATGATAGAACTTAATACTTTGATTTAGCAAGGATACTTTAAATTGATTAAAAGTGATGATAAAGACATTCATAATGTTACAAAAGATTTCTATTTTACCTAAATGCTGTTCTTCTGAACTTTCCATTCATTAAAGAAACCTGAAAAAGTTCTACTCAGCTGTTTTCAACATAAAATTAATAATAAATGTTTTTTGAGCAAATCTGTGTTTCCGAGGGGCGCTACTGTAAAAAAGAACGTGGGTACAACTTCCGGTGAGGCGGCAGTAGTAGTATACCAATAGTATTTTGTGTGCTAATTAGCGAGAGGCAAAGTGTTTTTCAGATCATTGTTTACCTTGTAAAGTTGCAAACCTTTATGAGAGATGTCGTTACGGTGCTCAGGGACAACATTTATTGTTTGAAGCTGTGTGAAGTTTGGATCGCTAAATCTTGAATATTTTTCTATTACATCAGATATTCGTACTAGCATTTAATGCCACAGTTTAATGGGTAAATGAATTTATCAGAGACAGAAATTTAACAAACACACACTGTTAGACTTGTATTTGTGGACGTAAATGAGTCGATCTGTGAAATGTGTGGTGAATGCTTTGTCCGACTGTGTTTCTTTCACATGCTTCTGGCTTTTTTTTGCTAACCACCAGATTGCGCTGTTTTCGACTCACTTTAAGATTTGAATCTTTTCCCGAAACGGTCAGATGAAATGTCGGTGCTTTACAAGGCTTCATGTCCCATCAGTACTGTCAGCTGTTGAACGAATGAGTGTTAAGCCCGGCTTGTTTACGCAAGGCCTCATGGGGCGTAGGAAACTTGTGGATATTAGAATGATTTCTGGATCATGTGATTGGAATAATGATGCTAAAAATTCAGCTTTGAAATGAAAGGAATAAATTACATTTTAAAATATGTTCAAATAGAAAACAGTTATTTTAAATAGTAAAAATATTTCACATTTTGTTTTTAGATTTTTTTTTTCTCCCAAGTTTTTTGCCGTACTTTGGATCAAAAAAATGCAGGCTTGGAGCGCAAAGAGACAAACATTCAAAATCTTACTGTTCAAAAACTTTTGACTGGTAGTGTATAACTAGTAAAGGTGTAAAAATGTTGAGTCAATGAATAAATACAACTATTTAAAAAGTATATTTTTATAAAAGTATACTTTGTCTCTGAGTATCCTGTTACTCACTCTAATTGTTATTTTGTGATATTACGGAAGTTAAAATGGGTTGCGAACAGTAATTCACATTGACTTTAACTTGGCATTAAATGATTTCCACTCAAGGAATCAAAAAACCAGCAGCAGATGCCATTAGACACGGGCAGCATGGTTTTTGGAAGACAGCAGAAGATAGTTGACTTTCCTTTTCAGTCTCCACCATTTCCCTAGTGACAGTGAAATGACTGGGTAATCTTTGGCATCGATTGAAATCCAGCTAACCATTTCATGAGTATTGTCAAGCACAGCACAATTGACTTGTCTTTCCACACAGGCAGCTGGAGGAGGCTGGAAATGCTCCCTTACAGTGTGAAATTGATTGATGAAGTGCTCCTGACTGCTGGGCGCATGTTTATATTGGCTTTTATTATCAATCGGATTCTTTGGAAGAATTAATTAAGGCTGGCGTTTCATGGTGATACGGTTCCTTAGAGCAAGACACCGAATGGAGTTTAATAATAACAGTCTACAACACACGTTTGTAGCAATAACAAATCCATCAGAAGCAATGTGCTATCAGGGCAGTTATATCTTATCAAGGTTTTCTGAAAAAAAGAAATCTTTTCTTGGCACAATTTCTGCAACAGACCTTGTTTCATAGAGACAAAAACAATATCAATCATCTCATTCCAAAATTGTGTGCTCTAGAATTTTTAAGGTCAAGCTAAGAGAAAAATAACTCAGTCTAGTATTAAGGCAAAATCACTAAAACTCAGTGTGGGCTGTTTTGACCCAATATTGCAAAGATTATAATACCATTGATTCACTAAACTCAAAAACAAATTTAAAACATATTTTGGAAAATACTGTTTGGGGCAGTATTTTTTTAGGTGTATTAACTGAAAGCACCATTATTCTGGAATGAAATATAAATGAATCCTTTATCATCTGAATATTTATAGAAATACAGGTATTTACTATATTATTTTACTATATTATAGTAAATGTAAGTGGCTATACATGGTTTTAATGATGACAAAATAGTGACAAAAAGCACACTATAGCACCCTATATTTTACTATTACTGCTACATACAGAGTCTAATAGAACAGCCAACTGTTCACTTAACGACTACTTAAAATACCTTTTTTATCTATTGTTAAAAATCTAGCTAAAATGATTTAAAAAAAAATATGTATAATCAAAAAAAAAAAAATCATGAGAACTGCAATATTATGTACCATAGTATGCCAGAAACAGGTTTTAAATTGGCACCAGGAAATGTTGACCAATAAAAATGACCAATAAAAAGCATTTTATTGCCAAGGCCTTTGAAATCCATATTTTTTTTCAAATTCTGTTTTTGCCATTTAAAATTCATGAAACATATAGAATTAAACAGTGATTTATTAAAGTTTAACAAAAATTACAATTTTAAGGCCTTATGAAAAACGTTTTTCCCCCCTCAAATTCAGTATTATTTCTGATCAAATCCCTGTTTCCCATTATTTTTCTGGATTCCTTTTTTAATGGTTTTATTAAATTCTAATAATCAAAAGCCTCTCTAATTAATTAATTTTATTTAAAAAAATTATATATTATTTTATTTATTTATAGAAATACTATGTTGCTTTTTTCTGCTAAATCAATTCTGGCAAATATTCCTGGTAAATAATATGGTAAATATTCCTTAAAAAATAATGTTTTAAGAATTTTATTATTTGGCGTAGTACATTAAGTAATATTTTTCTGTCACAGTTTCTTCAAGTTAAACCAAACTTCTATTTTTAAACCAAACTTTTATTGACCATAGCTTTTCTCAAAAGAAACTGTAAAATGCTCATGAAGTGATCCTCAGAGCAGTTCTACAGTTTATGTGTTCATGTAGAGGCTGAAAACACAGCGAGCGTCTTCATAGCGAGCGCTTCAATATAGTAAACGAAACCGCGTTTGCGCCATTCATTCACACAGAGACACGCAGAACATGCAGGATTCATATTTAAATAGCCTTTTTGTGCCATAATATTCACATACATTAGTCCTATCCATTTTGATTTAAGCATACTGACTTACTTTTGATTTATTCATCCCAATTTAGGCAAATTCCATGACATTCCGCATTACACAGTAAATTCCATTTTTATGACTGGATCTGCATTTTCCGCATCAGAGAAATCATAGGGCCCTAATTATTAACAATTTTAATGCCATCATACATGCATCACCTGGTTGCTCAGTAAATAACACAGCTTTGCTACCCAGAGGCAACATCATAAAACAGAGGTTAAAATCTTATTCCATCACTGAAAATGATGAATGTGAAAATTCAGTTTTAGAATTACTGGGGACTCAGAAACCCTTGTTTTACTCATACCTTTGTTATGTTATTGCATCCTTTATCAAATGTAGATCTAATGCAAGCAATCTGACTATAACCTTGTTTGAATAGGAGGGGTCATCAAATCATCCTTGATCTAATGACGCCTTCACACCCACTGGTTACATGGTGCCATTCTCTACAGTCATCATTTAGCTAAACTGCATGAAATTTATGGGTGGACTCAAGGTTAATAGATTTCCGCGAGAAATCCCATTAGGATATCATTTGCTCAGGATGTACAAGCAGACCTAACATTGGACTATGGGCTATTACAAGTCCTGGATTCAAGCTAAGCAATGCCTGTTCAATTTACTCCGACTGTGCATTCGCAGCCAGTTCGTGATGGGTTTATTTCTGCTGCTAACATTTATTTGAAAGCGGACACGTTTGTTGAATTCTGAATTATTTTTTCTTTGCTGTGTTTATTTTTGTAATGCATTTATGAATTAATTTCTGTTGACTTTACTGTAGCCATAGTTTTGTCTCACCTTTAAAGCTTATTTTAAGATTTGAGATTGTTGTAACATTGCTAATTGGCTAAGAGAGATGAATCATGAACCTGAACCATGTGGATTTGTAAAAGCAGTAGTCCTATTACAATAAATGAGTGGTCATGCTGAGTCCACCATCTCAGCACCCCTTGAGATCTCAGGACAAAGTACGTTTGCACAGGCTTTAAATCAATTACTGATTAAATTATTGCGAACACGCTGCAATTCATCACAAATGGCTCTGAAATGTTATTTTATAAGGCTGATAATCATTGCACACTCTTAATCAGTTTCTGTAATGCACACACACGTACTCCAAGATAAGCACCACAAACATTTTGAAAATTTAATTCAGTAATGGAGAGCTTTATCCCCCTCATCCATTTGAATATTTCATTAGGCCACTCTGTTCCCCATTGAGAGAATGGTTGGTAATAAGAGTAATCCCTGGAATGTGTGGGCCCTGCGGTAGGAGCCGCACAGCCAGTGCATTCAACAGCTATTACTGCACCATTCCCTCAATCCACACCCCCCTGTGCCAATAAGAGGAAATGTGGCAAACCTAAAAAGCCCAATGAAAGAAGAAAAACACTGGAAGAAGAAAAACAAACAGACAGCACTCAACAAGGCTTTAAATGGTGGGTGCAATGTGATACAAAACCAAATGCTACTTAAAAGGAATCGCAACAGATTGTGGCTTCATTAGTGCAGTCATTGATAGCATATGTGCTAATGAAATGATTTGACCTGCAGAACATTTGCTGTTAGCATTTAGTTATTTGAGCTACAGAACCAAAAAATCATTTATATATCATTTATCTAACTCTGATTATGCTCAGTCGACAGTTTCAATTCCTGAAAGAAGGAGCTAGAAACGCAATTAAATACCGAATTTAAGTAGAACTGAAATTAACTGAATTTCAAAGAAATTCATGTAGCTGCTATTTAAAAAGAAAAATGGCAAACGAACAAATAAAAAATGAACAATGATCAAACAAATGAAGGAAAAAACAAACGAATGAATGAATGAAAAATCACTAATGAACAAACGGACAAACAAATGCACAAATGAACAAACAAATTAATGAACAAACAGACAAATGAACAAATGGCTAAAACAGAACAAATAAACAAACTAATAAAACAGACTAATTAAACAAATGAACAAATAAAAATGAACAAATAAAAATGAACAAACTAACAGACAGAAGAACATGAATGAACAAACAGACAAACTAATGAACAAATAAAAACAAACAAATGAACAGACAGATAAACATATGA